>JAKCPI010007918.1:0-55718 GCA_023213315.1 Euborellia annulipes
AGTAAATAAAATAACTAAATATGTATTTAAAAAATGCCCAGAAATTCCTATAACTTTAGAAAAATCATTCGTTAAATTAAGAGTTTTACTTAGAATAAAATTTTTAATACTCAAAGAGTAGTTACTAATAGAATTTCTTTAACTTTCTGACGAAGGAAGAAAAATCTTAAAAAAAAAAAGAAGAAAACTATTTCATAAGAAAATAAATATTAATAGAATAATAGACAGGAACAAGACAGGCGTTTCGGTTTTAATTAAATAAAGCCATCATCAGTTCTCAAGAGATTATTGGCTCAAGGTTGGGATTCAAAGAGTGTTGTTTTATATAAACATATACAATATTATATTAAAATATAACATTTGCACAGACAATAATCTCTTGAGAACTGATGATAACTGTTTAATTGAAACCGAAGCGCCTTCTGGATTGACAGGATTTTTATTCCGATAGGGGCTGTCTGTTGGGCTGACATTCTCTTTTCCTGTCTATTATTCTATTAATATTTATTTCTTATGAAATAGTTTTGGTAAGGAGGTCATACCATCCTTTCAAGGTTTTTGGCCAGGTTTTCCTTAACAACTTAAGGCGAATGTTGGGATGGCTAATGCGACGTTTACTATACATTTCTATTTTTTTCCCTTTTGATTTGTTTTTGTTATATTTGTTATTATATTTAAATTTGTATTGTGTTTGTTGGACCTAGCCACCGGGGACTGGTGCCTCTAAGCGGGTCGTAATAAATTTATTTATTTTATTTAAAATATGTTCCATTTTTATTTTTGAAATATTATTTAATGTTTTTTTTCAGTACTAGAGAAAATAATAATTTTTTTAAATATATTAATTAAATACGGTAATAGAAAGTAAAACAAAAATGAAGACAATTCGGAAAAAAATACTTTCTATATAATATTGTTATATAGGTAAGAGAAACTAAAAGGAAAAATTAAATATTTCAATTTAAAATTTATATTCAACTATCAAAAATGATGAAAGAAAATTAAAATGAACAACTTTTAAGTATAAATCACGTAAAAAGTCAGAGAGAGATAAATACTATATATTAAATAAGAATTCAAATTTGGGCTTCCATGATGACGATTTCCCGCCTTCGCTCTGATTGGCCGAGCCGTATGAGACAACCTTGTCATCTATTAGCCTTGGGGGGGCGGAGGGGTGGGACCCATGGGGATAGACAAATCATCCCTTTCTCCTTTTCCCCTTCCCTTCGCTCGATGAATCATTAACCTCATCCTCTACATTTTGTGTTTAAATCTATCGAAAAATTCCTACACCATGTGTGTGTGTGTGTGTGTGTAAAGATATTTCATAATTTCCATCGAGCTCCCCAAAAGTCTCAACTCATACAAGGGAAGAAATTGTGTGAGTAAGGGGGGGGGGGGGCATGAATACCCTTCGGCAAGAAAAAGTTGTGCACCGTGCTGGTCACACCAGATTTTTTGTGTCGAGATATATTTAATTGCTCTTAGCAATTTAGTTCCTAATTTGACCACGCGATGATTCATAGATGGCGCTGAGCTACGAATGCTTCATCAGGAAAGAGTTCTTCAAACAATTTCCACGAAAAATTTCACTGATATACTTTTTAAAGAGCATCTAAAAAATTGTTTATTTATGAATTTTAAACAAAATCGTTGGAGCGAATTTTGAGAAAATCGGAAAAAAAAAAAAACTGAAAAAGTGCATCAGTAAAGTACTAGTACTTTTTGGCCGATTTTGTTTAAAAGCTTATTTATTCAAGTGAGGAAGGTGCCTAACTTAAATATAAAATTTCAACCTCGTAGCTCCTTTAGTTCCTGAGATATTTTGTTCACAGACACAGATAGACCATGTGGCGAAATCCACTTTTTTGGATTCAGGGGACCTCAAAACGCGAATATTAGGTTGGTCGCAAGAAACAAAATTTTTTCATTTCTTTCGGGGGGAACCTCCTAAAAGTTGCCTTTTGGCTAGAAAATGATAATGCCAAAGTTAAAATTTCGAAAAAGTGCTAAATTCGAAGTTTTTATTTCATAAAATGAAAACAAAGTGTCGTAGAAAGCTGATTCTTGTCTCATTTTATAGCAAATTTAATTCTCTTGAAAGTTTATAATAACTTATAACTAGGGCTCGGATTTATAGGCACTTAAAATGTTTAAAATAGGCAGGCAACTAAGCACTAAAAATTATAAAAATAGGCACTTAAAAAAGCATTTATTGTAAAAATAGGGTCCTCAAGCAAGCCCTGGATTGGAATATGGGATCTTACCACAATAGCCCTCAGGCAACTCTACGAGGAGAGGGAGTTGCTGTGACATCCCGTCCTGTGGAAGGGACGTAAAGAAAGTTCCCTCTCAGTGATGCATTCTTCGAAAGGAGTAGGCTACACGCCG
Source organism: Euborellia annulipes (assembly GCA_023213315.1). Classification (NCBI taxonomy): domain Eukaryota; kingdom Metazoa; phylum Arthropoda; class Insecta; order Dermaptera; family Anisolabididae; genus Euborellia; species Euborellia annulipes. Next base: position 2,395 of record JAKCPI010007918.1, read on the forward strand.
GTGCTGAGGGAGTCCCTCCTCAAACTAGGACATCCTCCATAGCATAGAGGAGGTTGGATGTAAGGAGCCGGTTGGAACCAGAAATAAGGATTGGTTCACTAGCTAGAGACGAAAGCAGGAGGAGGAGTTAGAGATGGGAAATGATGTAACTTCGCGGGGTGCCGGTGGATGGCTACGGCCAGAGGCCGGTTGGGTTTGAGGTGTGTGTCTTCGTACACGAAAGCACCTCGGGCAAATAAACGGGGATCCCGATAGGAGTTTCAAATAAAATGTAAAAATAGGCATTTAAAAAGGCACTTAAAAGGCATTATTTAAGAAATAATATAAAAAAATTTAAAAAATTGATGTCTTATTTTTGGTAATCTGGTGTGACTGGTCGCACAGCACACAATTTTTTCTTAATTTCGGTAATTTAAAGGCGCATTCTGTACTTGTTTGCCAGAATATAAATACAAATCTAATTTTTAAGTACTAATTTTTAAAATTTTACATTAAAAATAATTTTTTTTTTTTCAAAATGTATTTTTTTTTAAATCTCGGGGGTGGGGGTATTTACCCCCCTTTACCCCCCTCCCCTTGAAATATTTTCTTGATAATTCAAAAAAATTTTAAATTTAGGCTATGTATAGCTCGTAAAAAATTGAAATTGGCTATTTGAACTTAAAATAGGCACTAAAAAAGGCATTTATAGATGAAATAGGCACTAAAACCCAGAATCGGCCAAAATAGGCATTATAGGCACTAACAAATGCCTCTTATTTTATTCAGAATTTCATGAAACGTAAACATATCATATTGGCCTAAATGTTAAGCCATAAATAAAAAAAAAGGCAAATAGGGCGAAATCCGAGCCCTACTTATAACCTATAGATTTTATGATATTTACAAATTAGCATTTCTGTTTAGATTTATTCCTCTATCTGAAAAACAAGTGGAAAATCACAATAGAGACCATTCGATATATCATTTTGCCGGGAAAATTTTCCGAAGTTAATGAAATTTTTACTGGTTTGGGGGTACTCTAGAATGCCTATCATAAGTTTTCGACCTCGAGGACCCTGTGGGGGGAGGGGAGGGGGACAAAAACCTCAAAACTTTGAGAATTCTTTCAGTTTTTTATTGCTTAGATCTCGTAAACTAATCATATTTTGTGAAATATAGCACAATACAAAGTTGTAGAGCATTAAATTTACTAAAATTGGGAACATAAAATGAATTCGTAGACCCAATACTAACCGAGGTACGGCCGGTCAAAATTATATAAATTTTCTCGAATGTAAATTTTTTTCTAAATTCGACCAGCCATATCGCGGTTAATATTGGGTCTACAAATTCCTTATATGTAGGCAACTTTTGCAAATTTAATGTTCTACAACTTCTCATAGAACTATGGTTAAATAAATATGCTTAGTTTACGAAATATATGCGAAAAACTGAAAAAAGTCCAAAGTTTAGAGGTTGATCCTCCACCCCTCCCCCTCTAAGAAGAGGGGAAGATAAGGTAAAAATTTCATTCACTTCGGAAAAATTTTCCCGGCAAAATGATATATCGAATGGTCTCTATTGTGATTTTCCACTTGTTTTTCAGATAGAGGAATAAATCTAAACAGAAATGCTAATTTGTAAATATCATAAAATCGATAGGTTATAAGTAGAGACCGGACAAAAAAGCATAAAAAAATGGAAAAAAAAGTGCTTAAAAAAGCATAAAAAACTTGAATAAAAAGTTGTTAAATAAGCATAAAAGTTGAAAAAAAGCATCTCATAAGCAACTTCTACTCATACCAATGGCGTATACAAATTTTTTTTTAAAGAAACTAAATTTATTCTGCCCCGCCCTGCGAAAAATTTTGTTTTTGCGGAACCAAATTTTTCACCCTGCGGAAAAAAATTTTTTTTACAATGCTATAATTTTTCGCACTGCGGGGCTTTTGAAATTTTTTTTTTTTTTTTTTTTTTTTGGGGGGGGGGGCCGGCCCCCCCCTTTTATACACGTCCCTGGTGTATGCGTGTGTGAATGGGAAAAAAGTGTGTTTTTTAATAAAAAAAAAAAAAAAAAAAATTATAAATATTCGTAAAATAAGTTAAAATAAGCACGAAAGGGAAAAAAAAGCATAAAAACTCAAAAAAAAGCATAAAAAATGCAATCTCAATGCACTTAGTTTTTCCTAATTCGTATAGAAATTAAATATCTAATGGTTGCTTATAAAATTGAGCAATAAGCATTTTGCTTAAAATCCGGTCTCTAGTTATAAGTTATTATAAACCTTCAAGAGAATTAAATTTGCTATAAAATGAGACAAGAATCAGCTTTCTACGACACTTTGTCTTCATTTTATGAAATAAAAAACTTCGAATTTTTACATAAAATAGCACTTTTTTTCGAAATTTTAACCCCGATGAGGCTCCCGGCTACCATCTGGTGGTGAAATTTTACTTGTGCTATTTTATAATATGCGGGAAGTGAAATTAAATTTACTAGACAGTACTTCTTTAGTAATTGATGAAATTATGTCTGATATTTCGGAGACAAGCTCACACATTTGTTAAATATAATTTTATACTGTATAATCGAACAGAATTGAACAGATTGAAGAAATGAAAAAGAAATTATGCAGAGGAACTTTGACAGATGAAACAATTCAATCTATCTGTTTAGAATCAGAATTCCAGGCACATGTCTTTATTCTATCCTGATTAGCCCTCGGGATATTATTTAGACCCTTAGCACAAGACTCTACCACTGTGCTTTGACCCAAGGACAAGCAAAGAATTTAAAGATAGTTTGAATGACCTTTTTGACAATCAAATGCCAAAATTGATGAAGATAGGGTTATTAAAAATGTATCTTTTCTTATTGGTTCTTGTAATTATGTATTATTTAAGGTAAATTTAAGCAATAAAAATAGTACATTTCTAATTTTATTGGAATGTAAAATTAATTTAGTTTTTAAGAAAATTGTGAAATTCTCAGAGTTCAAAGGCGAGGGGTCACGTGTTCCTCTTTTACAAACGAGTTCAAATTTTCCAGACATTATTTTTTAATGCGAAAGAAGAAAAGATTAAAGAAGAAGATTAAAATCAGATGATTTTTTCCAATTAACAAAGGAGAAAATGTTAAAATTAATCAAAAACTATTAATTTTTATAAACCGGTAAATCATTAAATGCTTTTTACCTCTTTTGTTATTTAAGACACAAAAAAAAGGGCAAGGAACCCCTTCTAGGGCTGTTCCTTTTGGACTCAAACCATTTTATTTAAGTTTTTTTTTAAAACATTCACACTTTTTTCTCATTCACCCACACATTCACACAGTCTTTTCGGCAACTTAGGCCATTTAAGACTTTAAACGATACCCGTTATTGATTAATGTACATATTGGGGGTCCAGGCATTCTTATTTAAGCCATTTGGTAAAATGCCTTAAATAAAATTATCGGACTGCCTGGGGTCCGAACCCCGCGACGTTCGGTATAGGAGGTAGGCACGCTACCAACTACTCCAAGCCCCGTGGGCTTTATTTAAGTTCATCACAACAAAATACTTCCGCAACTTAATTCAAATCATAATTGCTTGTGCAAATCCAATTTAAACATTTTATTTAAGATAAAAAAAAATTTAAAAACAACGCTTTTATATAGGTATTAAAAAGAGAAAAATAATTATGTATAAGTTCATTAAAATTATATTAAAAATAAAAATATAATAAAAAAACTTTTAAAAAAATGCTTTTTATTTAAATTGAACTAAAAAGAGAGAAATAATTTAATTGTTCTTGTTAAAACTGTTGAATATTTATGACAAAATAAAAGCGTGGGGAAATTAGATAAATACGCGAGAGATTCCAAATAAAGTACCCCATTAGTTTGGTCAATTTTGGTAAAACCCAACTCACTATTTGCGTCATCAAAAATGACCCTTAAGTATCAAATTTAACACCTCTAGCTAATCGGGAAGTCTTTTGAAATTACATTAATACGCGAGAGGTTTCAAATAAAGTATCACATTAGTTTGGTCAATTTTGATCAAAACCACTATATAGTGGCGTCATCAAAAATGACTCTTAAGTATTAAATTTCACACCTCTAGCTCATCGGGAAGTGTCCCAAACAAAGACTCAAAGTTGGTGACCTTGAAAGAGTAAGTTAAATAAAATTGAACTAAAAAGAGAGAAATAATTTAATTGTTCTTGTTAAAATTGTTGAATATTTATGACTTAAAATAAAAGCGTGGGGCGCTTCAAAGTGATTCCGAGGCTCTAAATATTAATATATACAATTCCTTAAGCTATCAATGTGAGCCCCACGCTTTTATTTTGTCATAAATATTCAACAGTTTTAACAAGAAAAATTAAATTATTTCTCTCTTTTTAGTTCAATTTAAAAAAAAAAAAAAAGCATTTTTACTTTCTCTTACCTATGTATATATGTAATATACAGACAGACCATGTCGCGAAAACCACTTTTTTGGACTCAGGGGACCTCAAAACGTGAAGATCCATCAAAATCTCGACATCGAATTTTTTGACATGAATCCAATACTTTCTCTCTATATATATATTACATATTTTTACTTTCTCTTACCTATGTATATATGTAACGGGTATCGTTTAAAGTCTCAAATGGCCTAAGTTGCCGAAAAGACTGTGTGAATGTGTGGGTGAATGAGAAAAAAAAGTGTGAATGTTTTAAAAAAAAACTTAAATAAAATGGTTTGAGTCCAAAAGGAACAGCCCTAGAAGGGTTCCTTGCCCTTTTTTTTGTGTCTTAAATAACAAAAGAGGTAAAAAGCATTTAATGATTTACCGGTTTATAAAAAATTAATAGTTTTTGATTAATTTTAACATTTTCTCCTTGTTAATTGGAAAAAATCATCTGATTTTAATCTTCTTCTTTTAATCTTTTCTACTTTCCATTAAAAAATAATGTCTGGAAAATTTGAACTCGTTTGTAAATGAGGAACACGTGACCCCTCGCCTTTGAACTCTGAGAATTTCACAATTTTCTTAAAACTAAATTAATTTTACATTCCAATAAAATTAGAAATGTACTATTTTTATTGCTTAAATTTACCTTAAATAATACATAATTACAAGAACCAATAAGAAAAGATACATTTTTAATAACCCTATCTTCATCAATTTTGGCATTTGATTGTCAAAAAGGTCATTCAAACTATCTTTAAATTCTTGCTTGTCCTTGGGTCAAAGCACAGTGGTAGAGTCTTGTGCTAAGGGTCTAAATAATATCCCGAGGGCTAATCAGGATAGAATAAAGACATGTGCCTGGAATTCTGATTCTAAACAGGATAGATTGAATTGTTTCATCTGTCAAAGTTCCTCTGCATAATTTCTTTTTCATTTCTTCAATCTGTTCAATTCTGTTCGATTATACAGTATAAAATTATATTTAACAAATGTGTGAGCTTGTCTCCAAAATATCAGACATAATTTCATCAATTACTAAAGAAGTACTGTCTAGTAAATTTAATTTTTTTTTCATTTTCGCGACATTGCTAATTTAAACTCGGTATTATATAAATAAAAAAAAAAAAAATTAGATGTATGTTCAAGTGTTCAAGTCAGGATAGTATAGATCGCTGATAAATTCTTTACTCTGAAGCAATATTTAGCATTGTAATACGTTTTCCCCTAGACACTCGTCTATTAATCAAATCTATTAAAAATATGCAATTAATAAACGAAAAAATTAATTATTATTTAAAAATCTGGTGTGACTGGCGCACAGCACACAACTTTCTCTTACCTTCGGTAATCGAAAGTTGTGTTCTGTGCTTGTCACACCAGATTTTTTGTGTCGACATATATTTAGTTCCCGACAGTAAGGAACATATGAATTCAGATGTAAAATTTATATGTGAAAATATTTATATTTTGTTACCATGGCAACCATTTCTCCTATCTTTTCTATGGGGTACAAGAGTAAAGTGGTCTTCAGAAGATTTCAATCACAAAATGAGAATATACATTTTATAGAGAATCTAAAAAATAATTGATTTTTGAATTTTAAAAAAAATCGTTGGAGCAAATTTTGAGAAAATCGAAAAAAACTGAAAAAGTACATCAGTAAAGTACTAGTACTCTTTGGCCGATTTTGATTAAAAGCTTATTTTTCCGGTCCCGGAGGGTGTTTAACTTAAATATAAAATTTCAACCTCCTAGCTCAATTCCTTCATGCTTAAAATATAACACACCCACACACCCACCCACCCACCCACCCACCCACACACACACACACACACACACACAGACAGACCATGTTTTTTTTTTTTTTTTTTTTTTTTTTTTTTTTAAGGTCTTTTTCGGCATCTAAGGCCATTTAGACCCCATCCCTATTTATTTCAGACCATGTTGCGAAAACAACTTTTTTGAATTCAGGGGACCTCAAAACGTGAAGATCCATAATAATCTCGACATCGAATTTTTGACATGAATCCAATACTTTCTCTCTATATATATATTACATATATACATAGGTAAGAGAAAGTAAAAAAGTTGATCTTATTCACAACATCCATTCAGGTCAAGACAACACCAGAAATTGATTGATTGAGGGGGGGTGAGGGGGAAGTGCGTAAAGGGTAATCCTGTTTGACCATATAAGTGAAGCAACTAAGACATCTCTGTAGACTAGTTTCAACATGTCAATTAAGTTAATTTTTACTTACAAAATTAATTACTATCTTGAAATTCCAATTTGATGGATATACACGTTTTGAGGTCCCCTGAATCCAAAAAAGTGGTTTTCGCGACATGGCCTGTTTGTGAACAAAATATCTCAAGAACGAAAAAAGCTAGGAGGTTGAAATTTTATATTTAAGTTAGGCACCCCCATGGTACGTGACATGAAGCTTTTTAACAAAATCGGCCAAATAGTACTAGTACTTTACTGATGCACTTTTTCAGTTTTTTTTTTTTTTCGATTTTCTCAAAATTCGTTCCAACGATTTTGATTAAATATCAAAACTCAATTATTTTTTAGATGCTCTTTAAAATGTATATTCTCACCTGAGGATATTAAGCCGCGTCGCAACGAAAATGATTTTTCTTCCAATATGCAATACATGCATGCACGTTCACTTTAAATAAAAATAAAAGATAAATTGGTTAGAGAAACGGAACACAATAGAGTGAATCCCCTCCCGGGCCCTTTGTATTAAAATCCAATCGAATTGTGTTAATTTGTTTGCCAAAGGGAATGCGGGATTGGATTCAATGCTCCAGACTTAATATCAATTAGCCCTGAAGAGAGTTGGGAGGGGATGGGTGGGAACTAAACAGACTTGACACCTTGTTGCAAATGCAGAGTGTGTGTGTCTATCGACATTCCCTCTTCTATTCAACGAGAGGGGAGGGGAGGGCAATTGCTTTTTTTGATTTGATCATTTCATCTCCTCTTAGGAAAAAAAACCTGGTGGGACTGGCGCACAGCTCACAACTTTCGATTACCGAAGGTGCTTGTCACACCAGATTTTTCGTGTCAACATATATTTAGTTTCCAACAGTACGGTACACTCGAATTTCAAAATGTAAAATTTATAAGTATGGGAAAATATTTATATTTTGTTACCATGGCAACCATTTCTCCTATCTTTTCTATGGAGTACAAGAGTAAAGTGGTCATGAGAAGATTTCAATCACAAAATGAGATACAATATACATTTGAAAGAGTATCTAAAAAATAATTGATTTTTGAATTAAAAAAAAAATCGTTCGAGCGAATTTCGAGAAAATCTAAAAAAAAGTGAAAAAGTACATCAGTAAAGTACTAGTACCTTTTGGCCGATTTTAACTAAAACCCTAGTCCCAATGTCGGATAGAAGGGGGTTTAAGTGGTTTTTTATAATTTTTGAGAATTTTTTAAAAAAAAAAAAGGGGTACCTCCCTCCTCTGGATCGGCCCTTGCCTAGTCCCTAGCGGAGAGATAGAGATCTCGCTTCTTATCCTAGGGCGGGGTGGGGGGGGGGGGGGCTAAGTATAGATATTTAGGCTTAATGTAGAAAGAGATGCCTCTCTCTCAGTCTGTGTCTTATTATTCCTTCTTTCTCCCCCTCAACTGACAAGTGAGAACGCAGTTGAGTTCTTTTGCTCGAAGGGCAAAAAGGGCGTTCTTTGGCTTTTTTTATTAAAAGGGACACGGCTTCCTGGACAACGAACGACTTTCCCCGAGGACACAATTTGTTGCGTCTCTCCTCTCACAGGGGAGCTAAAACTCTCTCTATTAATGCAACATTTCTTTCTTTCTTTTTTAACTTTGCTCACCATACTGAAATTGAAGGTTAGCTATGGGAAAAAAAGCAAAAAAAGTGGACTGTTTTTACATAAATATATGTCGACACAAAAGACTTGGTGTGACAAGCACAGAACACAACCGAAGGAAAGGGAAAGTTGTGTGCTGTGCGACCAGTCACACCAGCGATTATCTTGTAGATGTTCTGCGTTGCCACTATTAGAAATCCCTTGTGGAGGTAGTGGGTGGCGTCATTTCCCCAATGACGTCACTGTGTGTTTAATTAAGAGAATTCCTCCTAAATTTTGCTTTGAGATTTCCCCGTTAGAGGCGCCGCCGTCGTTTGTTTATTGTCAAAAGCATTCCAGTGCAGATATATTGATTTATAATGCTTTGAAAGCAATTGTTTTAATTTCAAAATTAAATAATTATGATCTGGCGTTTCGTCTTGATGATGTCATGGCTATGCCCATGCCTGGCAGGAGGCATCAACGAAACAGAAGGCCAAATACAAGTGGATCCTGAGGAAGATCTTAACGACTCAAACGAAACCGTGTCCGAGATGCCATTTGGTGCCGAAGATGCTGAAGCTATTCGAGATGCTATTCTCGATGTCGCCTATTACTTGCGTTCAGGGAAATTCAATGATTTCGATCGACGTTATGCAGAAACTAGAGAAGAGGCCAAAAAGGTAGCTGCGATTTGCGATTTTATTTGAACGCCCCCTGGACCCCCTTGCTCGCTTTCGGCATATTCTTGCTCACTGTTAAATTTCGCCTTTGGCACCGAAAGGGAATAGCTAGCGCCTTGTATAGATATAGTAATGTTTAAGAATGAAATGATACCAATCAGGTATCGATTGAAAAGTATCGACACTCATGGGCATAACTAGGGCCCCCCCCCCAGAAAGATCCCTGCCCCAAGAAAAATTGAGCAAATATGGGGCCGCTGGTCCCATGCCCCCCCCCCCCAGCCAAATTCTCTAGTTACGCCCATGTCGACTCTTACTCGTATTTACCTACTTAAAAGTAAACCCACAAAAATTGAAATAGAAAATTTGAGATAATTAAAACTCTATCTTCTGTAAATTTAAATTAATAAAAACAAAGGCGTACCCAGGCATTGAATTTTTCGGGGGGGGGGGTCGAACTCATTTATAAATATCCCCCTCGTCCATACACCAAAATATTTTTAAAATACCGAACATCCCTCGGGGGCCCCGGACCCTCTCAAAGACAAATTTTCATTAATTTTTTTTTTTATCTAAATATTTAGGGGCCTGGGGTGGATCCCCTTCGGTACGCCTCTGTACAAAAAAATTCTCAAATGAAAAATCATAGAAATATTTTATTAATGTTTTATAAGCCAAATTAAAATTGATCAGAAAGACAATTTTTAATAGTTTATATCATTCAAACAAAAACAACAATCTCAATACAAAACATTGTAACTATTTACAATAAAAATATATATTTATATTTTTAATATATTAAACATCTCTCTTCGAGCGGAGGTTCTTATTGAGGATGATCAGCGTTGGCGATGAACTTCAACTTCCTTAAATGTATAGAATTTCTTCTGTACTGTTGTTCACCCTGAAATGTTCTCACCACATATGATCTGGGTTGACTTAATTTCTCAACAATAACTCCTGGCTTCCATAACTTCGTCCTAACATCTTGCACTAATATTTTCTCTCCTACTTCAAAATGTTCTTCTTTTATTGACGTTCTGTCATAATAATCCTTTTGCTTCTTTTGATTCTTAATCATCTCTTGATACACACTATCGGGAATCATTTGAGGTTTCAAGTTTTTAATTTTTATAGGAATTTTAGATCTCATTATTCTGCTATTCAACAATTGCGAAGGCGAAAACAATAAATTAGCAACAGGTGTATTTCTATAATTAAGTAAATATAAATCTAAATCTTGACCAGACTCTTTTGATTTTTTTAACATCATTTTAACAATTCCAACTGCTTTTTCAGACAAACCATTACTTTTAGGATAATATGGACTTGAAGTAATGACTTTAAAATTCCACTCACTTGCAAATTGTTTCATTTCATAGCTGTCAAATGGCATATTATCAGCAACAATAATGCTAGGGATTTCAAATCTACTAAAAACTTGCTTTAATTTTAAAATGATAGTTGCACTGGTCTTCTTTTTAATTTTAAAAACTTCTATCCAACGGGAAAAATAATCAATAATTACCAAATAACTACTTCCCGCATAATCTGCAATATCCATAGCAATTTTATAAAAAGGAATATTAGGAATCACCTGAGACAATAATGGTTCCTTGATTTTGGATTGCTGATATTTCTGACAAAGAGAACATGAAGAAATAGTATTTCTAATATCTGAAGTCATTGCTGGCCAATAAAAATGCCTCGAAGCAATTTTAAGAATCTTATTAATTCCTAAATGTGTTTCATGAAGAACACCTATAATTAATTTCCTTAATGCATTATCTCATTTCTTTTCGGAGTACAATGACGCTCTAAAATCTCAAAAATACTTGAAATCGATTCTAAGCCCTCATTTTCTTGATCTTGAGGCTTTAAAGATTTATATAACTTTAAAGCTTCGGATCCTAATAAATTCTTTAGTCGTGCTACCTGGATTTTAGCTGATTTTTTATCAGTTTCGGTGGCTGTAAAATAAATAAGCACCTCTTCTTTGAAATTTATGAAATTTTCTGAAATATTTCCATTCAAGTTAAGAGGTCCAGGTTTATTAAATTCCGACTGCGCCATGTTTTATAAGCCAAATTAAAATTGATCAGAAAGACAATTTTTAATAGTTTATATCATTCAAACAAAAACAACAATCTCAATACAAAACATTGTAACTATTTACAATAAAAATATATATTTATATTTTTAATATATTAAACAATTAAATTTTTTTTAGGCATTATATGAGAGTTTCCCTGTTCCTCCACTCCGAATGGTCCATTGGGAAGTGAAACAATATTGCCAAGAGAATTTCTACGAGTGTGTGAAATATTTGCAAGAGGTGAGCTCGAGAGAGAGAAATTTCCATATTAATTTGCCTAATGTCTGATTTGTGAAGAAAGAAGGCGCTACTTGCTGATTTACGCCGAGAAGTGGATTCTGCACATATGATTTACGAGCAGAATTGGACATCGTCTTCAGCCCCGGATGCAATCAATCGATCTGAGTCTGAATGCCAGAGGCTCTTTCACCTTGATTGGAATTTGGCTCTACCATTCGCTGGCCCACTTGAGCGATTCCAATGGCGCGTAGGTTAAAATTTCATCTTTTATTATTTATTGTAGGGGTAGCTAGTAACGTCACGCGCCTTCTACATGGACAATATTGCGACGAAGGTGATCGTTAGGCGTTGAAAACTCTAATTACAGGTCCAAGTGCAATTCTGATGGAGGGAAGTTAAAATCCAATGAAATATCGCTCAAAATACGGCTGGCGTAATCATTTTAATATTATTCAATTTTATGGAATTGTCTGCAGGCATTCCTATCAAATTAGATTCAAATTTTCCCGCCAATGAGCGAAAATGGCGGGAAAATTTGTATCTAACTTCATAGGAATGCCTGCAGATGGCGTTGACGTCGCAAAGTGCACAGTACTTGATAACGGCTGCAGAATAAGGAGTCGAAACATTTGTAATAAATAATTAATACAAAATGTGGTCTATAATTAAAAATTCCCCTAATAATCATTAAATATTGTCCATTCTACGGGTATTCTATAATATTATTAATAGATAGAACAAACTACTAAATAAATGTTTTTGTTCTAGACAAGTGCCAGTTATTTTATGTGTTGGTACACAATGAAAGAGCAAGAAGAATTAAAGCACTTTGGTGAGCCCTGTGATGACCTCGGCCATTGTATGGCAGATGCCAGGCACGGGGACCCAAGAGCGAATGACAAAGAGTCTTTTGCCTGCGCCCAATACAGCTTTTGTCCAGGTACAATCTTCCTTCCTACAATCAATCCTTTATTTTCATGATTATTTTTTCAGATCCATGCTGTCCAAATAAGTCGATATACCACGATTTAATGTCCGAATGTTGGCTGGATGTGAACCATAATCCATGTTTTATATCCGCGCCACCTGAATCTCGTCAATGCCTCTTGGAGCCAAGTCTCAACCAAGATTTTGCCTCAGCTGTTCTTAATCGCTGGAATATCTCCTGCTTATGTGCACAAAATGGATATATCTACGATTCAAGATTTGGAATTTGTATAGGTAGGCCTGTCTCTGCGTCGCACACTCTAGTCAAGATGAAGAAATTTGCAGCTTCTCTGTCTCTCTAGATGTGGATGAATGCTTAACAGAAGCCAAGTGTGACGCACTTACTGAAGAGTGTCTCAACCTTCCTGGCGGTTACACATGCCTTTGCAAATGGGGTCTGGTGGATTTGGCCAATGGCGAGGGTTGCGTCCCAAATGCTGCACTTGCGTTAGCTGAGAACCAAAAAGAGATTTCCTCTAAAGAAAACACGGCCATCTTTCCTAAGGATAGACCTGGTGAGGAATCATTTGATTTAATGCTGAAAGGTCCTAGCTTAGTTCAATCGAGGCTTTTAACGATAAGCCTCCGTCGGCCCCGACTATACATCTTTTGAGCCGCCCTTTCTGCTAAGAAGCCTTACGAGTTGAAATAATTATTTTAAATTAGAGATTTAAAAAAATTTATTAATAATTTTTGATTCCATTTTAGTTTCGCTCGGAGATTTATTTAAAATAATATTTAAGAAAAACAATAAAAGCTCCAGGATAAATAAATGCTCCATTCTTCTCATCGTGTCTTCCATTTTTTTCAAATATATTTATTTTATTTTAAATTATAAATAAAGGTTTTTTCTTTTTGTAATCTTGTTTTTTAAATGAGCATTTGATCCTTTTTTTGAGATACTGCAGCTGCGATTTCAATGTTGAATGCATCTGCCCAAGGGCGGATCCAAGGGGGGGGGTAATCTGCTGTGATTCGTGGCACAGCACACAATTTTTTTTTTCTTAATTTCGGTCATTTCAAGCCGCATTCTGTACTTGTTTGACAGAATATAAATACAACAGGGGCGTATATAGAAATTTTTTTGGGGGGGGGCCTGATCTCAAAAATTTTTCTGCGAAAAAATTTTTTTTTTCGCGGAACCAAAGTTTTCCGGGCCCAAAAATTTTTGCCGCCCGCGGAACATTCCCTCTTTCACGAAACCAAAATTTTTTCCATACCCGTTAAAATTTGATTTGTATTTTATGCAAATCTAATTTTTAAGTATTATTTTTTAAAATTGTACATTGAAAATAATTTTTTTTTTTTTTTTAAGTATTTTTTAAAATCTCGGGGGGGGGGGGGATTACCCCCTTTACCACCCCCTGTATCCGCCCTTGCATCTGCCACTTGAATCCACTTCCTACTGTATGATGATATCAGCAGATTAATAGCCTAAGAATTGAGGACGGAGTAAACATAAATAAAGCTAAAAAAGGGATTGAAGCCGCATCTTAGAGCTAAAAATGATCTTTATCGAGTTGAAAGCCAAATTTCTGATTTTTTTAAATACATTTTTTGTACCATTTGACAATGTATTATTTCCACTAGATTTTTGCGGTCCCATGAATACATTTTGCATCACACATTTATTTTTTGGTTTTACAATTTTACTTTTTTTTTTTTTTTGTTCGTGCTCAGTGGCGCAACCAGGATTTGCTCCTGGGGGGGGTTTTGACTAGACGCGCAGCCCCTCTTTGCAGAGGCGTACCGAGGCAGTTGGGGGCCTGGGGCGGAACTAGAAGAGGGGGCCTTATATTGAATTTTTTTTTTTTTGGGGGGGTGGTCATCTTTTAATATCCCTCTCCTCCATACACAAAAACATTTTTAAAATACCGTATATCCCTGAACCCCAAGGGGTATTTTCATTAAATTTTCTTTTTTTTATCTAAATTTTCCCATTTTTACTTGAGCCCCAAGGGCCCCGGGGCCTCTCAAAGAGAAATTTTCATTAAATTTTGTTTTTACTTAAGCCCTGAGGGCCCCGGGGCCTCTCAAAGAGAAATTTTCATTAAATTTTGTTTTTACTTGAGCCCTAAGGGCCCCGGGGCCTCTCAAAGAGAAATTTTCAATAAATTTTGTTTTTACTTGAGCCCTGAGGGCCCCGGGGCCTCTCAAAGAGAAATTTTCATTAAATTTTGTTTTTACTTGAGCCCTGAGGGCCCCGGGGCCTCTCAAAGAGAAATTTTCAATAAATTTTGTTTTTACTTGAGCCCTGAGGGCCATGGGGCCTCTCAAAGAGAAATTTTCATTAAATTTTGTTTTTACTTGAGCCCTGAGGGCCCCGGGGCCTCTCAAAGAGAAATTTTCATTAAATTTTGTTTTTACTTGAGCCCCAAGGGCCCCGGGGCCTCTCAAAGAGAAATTTTCAATAAATTTTGTTTTTACTTGAGCCCTGAGAGCCCCGGGGCCTCTCAAAGAGAAATTTTCATTAAATTTTGTTTTTACTTGAGCCCTGAGGGCCCCGGGGCCTCTCAAAGAGAAATTTTCAATAAATTTTGTTTTTACTTGAGCCCTGAGGGCCCTAGGGCCTCTCAAAGAGAAATTTTCATTAAATTTTGTTTTTACTTGAGCCCTGAGGGCCCCGGGGCCTCTCAAAGAGAAATTTTCAATAAATTTTGTTTTTTTATCTAAATTTTCCCATTTTTACTTGAGCCCCAAGGGCCCCGGGGCCTCTCAAAGAGAAATTTTCAATAAATTTTGTTTTTACTTGAGCCCTGAGGGCCCCGGGGCCTCTCAAAGAGAAATTTTCAATAAATTTTGTTTTTACTTGAGCCCTGAGGGCCCTAGGGCCTCTCAAAGAGAAATTTTCAATAAATTTTGTTTTTACTTGAGCCCTGAGGGCCCCGGGGCCTCTCAAAGAGAAATTTTCAATAAATTTTGTTTTTACTTGAGCCCTGAGGGCCCCGGGGCCTCTCAAAGAGAAATTTTCAATAAATTTTGTTTTTACTTGAGCCCTGAGGGCCCCGGGGCCTCTCAAAGAGAAATTTTCAATAAATTTTGTTTTTACTTGAGCCCTGAGGGCCCCGGGGCCTCTCAAAGAGAAATTTTCAATAAATTTTGTTTTTACTTGAGCCCTGAGGGCCCCGGGGCCTCTCAAAGAGAAATTTTCAATAAATTTTGTTTTTACTTGAGCCCCGAGGGCCCCGGGGCCTCTCAAAGAGAAATTTTCATTAAATTTTGTTTTTACTTGAGCCCTGAGGGCCCCGGGGCCTCTCAAAGAGAAATTTTCAATAAATTTTGTTTTTACTTGAGCCCTGAGGGCCCCGGGGCCTCTCAAAGAGAAATTTTCAATAAATTTTGTTTTTTTATCTAAATTTTCCATTTTTACTTGAGCCCCAAGGGCCCCGGGGCCTCTCAAAGAGAAATTTTCATTAAATTTTGTTTTTACTTGAGCCCTGAGGGCCCCGGGGCCTCTCAAAGAGAAATTTTCAATAAATTTTGTTTTTACTTGAGCCCTGAGGGCCCTGGGGCCTCTCAAAGAGAAATTTTCAATAAATTTTGTTTTTACTTGAGCCCCGAGGGCCCCGGGGCCTCTCAAAGAGAAATTTTCAATAAATTTTGTTTTTACTTGAGCCCCAAGGGCCCCGGGGCCTCTCAAAGAGAAATTTTCAATAAATTTTGTTTTTACTTGAGCCCTGAGGGCCCCGGGGCCTCATCAAAGAGAAATTTTCAATAAATTTTGTTTTTTTATCTAAATTTTCCCATTTTTACTTGAGCCCCAAGGGCCCCGGGGCCTCTCAAAGAGAAATTTTCAATAAATTTTGTTTTTACTTGAGCCCTGAGGGCCCCGGGGCCTCTCAAAGAGAAATTTTCAATAAATTTTGTTTTTACTTGAGCCCTGAGGGCCCCGGGGCCTCTCAAAGAGAAATTTTCAATAAATTTTGTTTTTACTTGAGCCCTGAGGGCCCCAGGGCCTCTCAAAGAGAAATTTTCATTAAATTTTGTTTTTACTTGAGCCCTGAGGGCCCCGGGGCCTCTCAAAGAGAAATTTTCAATAAATTTTGTTTTTTATCTAATTTTCCCATTTTTACTTGAGCCCCAAGGGCCCCGGGGCCTCTCAAAGAGAAATTTTCAATAAATTTTGTTTTTACTTGAGCCCTGAGGGCCCCGGGGCCTCTCAAAGAGAAATTTTCAATAAATTTTGTTTTTACTTGAGCCCTGAGGGCCCCGGGGCCTCTCAAAGAGAAATTTTCAATAAATTTTGTTTTTACTTGAGCCCTGAGGGCCCTAGGGCCTCTCAAAGAGAAATTTTCAATAAATTTTGTTTTTACTTGAGCCCTGAGGGCCCCGGGGCCTCTCAAAGAGAAATTTTCAATAAATTTTGTTTTTACTTGAGCCCTGAGGGCCCCGGGGCCTCTCAAAGAGAAATTTTCATTAAATTTTGTTTTTACTTGAGCCCTGAGGGCCCCGGGGCCTCTCAAAGAGAAATTTTCAATAAATTTTGTTTTTACTTGAGCCCTGAGGGCCCCGGGGCCTCATCAAAGAGAAATTTTCAATAAATTTTGTTTTTACTTGAGCCCCAAGGGCCCCGGGGCCTCTCAAAGAGAAATTTTCATTAAATTTTGTTTTTACTTGAGCCCTGAGGGCCCCGGGGCCTCTCAAAGAGAAATTTTCAATAAATTTTGTTTTTACTTGAGCCCTGAGGGCCCCGGGGCCTCTCAAAGAGAAATTTTCAATAAATTTTGTTTTTACTTGAGCCCTGAGGGCCCTAGGGCCTCTCAAAGAGAAATTTTCATTAAATTTTGTTTTTACTTGAGCCCTGAGGGCCCCGGGGCCTCTCAAAGAGAAATTTTCAATAAATTTTGTTTTTACTTGAGCCCTGAGGGCCCTAGGGCCTCTCAAAGAGAAATTTTCATTAAATTTTGTTTTTACTTGAGCCCTGAGGGCCCCGGGGCCTCTCAAAGAGAAATTTTCAATAAATTTTGTTTTTACTTGAGCCCTGAGGGCCCCGGGGCCTCATCAAAGAGAAATTTTCAATAAATTTTGTTTTTTTTATCTAAATTTTCCCATTTTTACTTGAGCCCCAAGGGCCCCGGGGCCTCTCAAAGAGAAATTTTCAATAAATTTTGTTTTTACTTGAGCCCTGAGGGCCCCGGGGCCTCTCAAAGAGAAATTTTCAATAAATTTTGTTTTTACTTGAGCCCTGAGGGCCCCAGGGCCTCTCAAAGAGAAATTTTCATTAAATTTTGTTTTTACTTGAGCCCTGAGGGCCCCGGGGCCTCTCAAAGAGAAATTTTCAATAAATTTTGTTTTTTTTATCTAAATTTTCCCATTTTTACTTGAGCCCCAAGGGCCCCGGGGCCTCTCAAAGAGAAATTTTCAATAAATTTTGTTTTTACTTGAGCCCTGAGGGCCCCGGGGCCTCTCAAAGAGAAATTTTCAATAAATTTTGTTTTTACTTGAGCCCTGAGGGCCCCGGGGCCTCTCAAAGAGAAATTTTCAATAAATTTTGTTTTTACTTGAGCCCTGAGGGCCCCGGGGCCTCTCAAAGAGAAATTTTCAATAAATTTTGTTTTTGATAATAGAAGTGGCTGTTCAGCAATTAGAATGATGAAGGAAGAGAGGATGTCAGCCAAAAAAGGAGCCTCTATCGAATAAAAATCTCCAATCAGAAAACGTTTCGGGTTTAATTAGATAAAACCATCATCAGTTCTTTAGAGCTGAAATGAGCATAAATAATAATTGTAATACAACAACATAAAATATTTTTTAAATTATAAAAAACATCAGATCTTACATTATTGGCAATCTCAAGATGCACACCATTGAGATGCAGATAGAGTTGTTATATATAAACATATACAAAATTATATAAAAAATACAAAGTACGGACATTATGTAGCTTGAATATTTTTTGAATTTTCTCCGACAGCCCTGGCACATAGAAAGAGAAAAGAATGGCGAATCATTGCTAACAGACACAGAGGTGGTGGGGGGTGCTAGCCGCGCATTCTTCTTTTGATTAAGGAATTTTTGATTACCGAATTAATAACATGCACTGGATAAGAGTTGGACAACGCCGCCCTTCTAAAACATCAATATTTCTCACAATATTCGGTAATCAAAAATTTTAATTTAATCAAAAGAAGAATGAGCGGCTAGCACCCCCCACCACCTCTGTGTCTGTTAGCAATGATTCGCCATTCCTTCTCTCTTTTCTATGTGCCAGGGCTGTCGGAGAAAATTCAGAAAATATTCAAGCTACATAATGTCCGCACGGCTTTATCATCCAGAGGCAATATTTCCTTTTTGTATAACAATAAGGATGTAGTCCCTCCCCATGAACAACATAACGTAATATTACTTAATTCGTTGCCTTGGCTGCCCCCAATCCCACTAAGGTTTATGTGGGGCAAACATCTCGCATGTTTTCGTTGCGAAAAAGGGAACATGAATTGAGTATAAAAAATATTAAAACATCGACAGCTCTGAGTTCTCATGCGATTGAATTTATGCATGGATTTGACTTTGACAACGCAGTCATTCTGATGAAGGTGGACAACACATATAAACGTCTGGTGGCAGAAAAATGTTTTATAAAAACATATGGACATAGGGCATTAAACTATCAGACTGATTGTATTGGCCTTAGTAATGTATATTTGTCCATCTTAAATAATGTAGACGCCCAGATGTAAATATTATAAAAATTGTTTATAACTTTGTTTGTAATTTGAGAATATGTTATGAATTAATTTATAAAATTGTCAATTGCAAATAAATAATATGTTTTCAAATAGGTCAAATGCACGCTTTTGTGAGATTTCGTTTTTATTAAGGATGTATTATGGGTCAATGTACCTGAGGGTTCATTGCTTCCCCAGTATTTATCATATAATAACTGTATTTGATAATTAAATTTTATATACATTTGAGACTTGGCCGTGTTGACTAATGAGCATCATACAACTAATATGCAAATTTTGTATTTTTTATATAATTTTGTATATGTTTATATATAACAACTCTATCTGCATCTCAATGGTGTGCATCTTGAGATTGCCAATAATGTAAGATCTGATGTTTTTTTATAATTTTAAAAAATATTTTATGTTGTTGTATTACAATTATTATTTATGCTCATTTCAGCTCTAAAGAACTGATGATGGTTTTATCCAATTAAACCCGAAACGTTTTCCGATTGGAGATTTTTATTCGATAGAGGTCCTTTTTTGGCTGACATCCTCTCTTCCCTCATCATTCAAATTTTGATTTTACCGGGGCCCCAAGGGCCCCGGGGCCTCTCAAAGAGAAATTTTCATTAAATTTTGTTTTTACTTGAGCCCTGGGGGCCCCGGGGCGCTATTTTTTAAGGGAAATTTTCAGGCGTTAATTTTTTTTTGTAAATATATGGGGGCCGGCTCGGGGCGTGGGGCGGACCGCCCTCGCCCCCCCCCCCTCGGTACGCCACTGCCTCTTTGGCGGCCGGAGCGCCTAGATGGGGGTCTTTTGCCCCCGCCATCCCCCCCCCCCCAATGGCTCGGTCCATCGATTACTGACCTTCTCGGTCCAGGGAGATGTGTAACTTTAATATAAAATTTCATCCTCATAGCTCAATTCCTTCATGCTTTAAATTGAACCCAGCCAGCCCCCCCCCCACACACACACACACACACACACACACATACACAGACGACAGAACATGTTAAAAAAACCAATCTTTGAATTCAGGGGACCTCAAAACGTGAAGAACCATAAAAAAATTTCGACATCGAATTTTTTGACATGAATCCACTTTCTTTATTTATATATATATTATCATAATTGTAGAGCTAAGAGAAAGTAAAGATAAATTTCGGGTGGGGGAGATGTAGATTCCGAAACCCCCTTCCCCCTCTTTCCTGGCTACGACGTGAAAAACGAAATTCGATTTTAATACAAAAAATTAAAAATTTACCTTTTCAGTTGTGAGATTAACTATTTCTTTGTCTTCTTCTTTATTCCTATTAGCACAATCTGTTGATTCTGAAGGTCCAACTTCACAATCTAATTCTTAAATGGAAAAGTATTTAAGTAATTGATTCACTAATTTTAAAAATTTTTTCAAATTTTACCTGCTTTCTTATTTTGAAAAAATCTGAAAGTAGTCTCCGCTTCATAATTTTTATGAAATTAGCAATTAATGTTTTAATAATAAAAATAATTCGAATTTAAGTAAAATTTTTATTTAAATAATTGTCAAATTTCATAAGGTTATGGCATAAAAAAACCCTCAATAGCCTACAAAAAAAAAAACATTCTCCGGTTGTTTTCCCTGGTGCATCGTGCACGCTGACACGCACCAACCCATGTGTACCGGTATCTAGCTCGAAGCCATTAAGCCGGTTCCCAATGTTTGGGGGTGAGAGGCCCTTTTACCTCCCTACTCCCCAAAAATCAGTCCCTGACGGGACTGGTCGACCAGCTCTCGACGTGTTCATCTCAAATCACCATTCTCTCAAATCACCATTGACAAATTCAAATTTCAATAAATGAATGTAGAGTCTTATATTAGTCTTTTGTTTTTTATGATTTAGGAGAAATAACAAAAGAATTAGTTGTTTTTTTTATTTCTTATATATAATATATAGACTATATTTTATATTAATACTTTACGAAAAATAAGCAATTTTCATTTTTGTTAAAATTTTTTTAAATAAAATAAACATATTTTTAAGAAATTATTTTTTTTATAATAAAAAGGATACAATTTTTTTTTCTTTTCTAATAATTTGTAATAATATATAGAAATTTGAATTTTTTTTCTCTTCTGGGGGGGTTAAAACCCTAAAAACCCCCCTGGTTGCGTGCCACTGTTCGTGCTTAATGTATTAAAGAATGTATTGCATACGCAAACTTTAAACAATACCTGTATTAGACTGGTTGTGAAGTGTTTAATAATTGTAACATAATAAATAAATGCATTGTTATATATGGGTGTATTCTTTTGCAAACCGAACACTTTCTGACCGACATGTTTTGATTTGGCTGAAATTTTTTTACGGGTTCTATAACGTAAGAGAGCCATCCCGCGAGGATTTTCTTTTTTCTTTTAATATTTTGCGAAATATCGAGGGTCGAAAATGTGAAAATTTGATGATTTTCTGCTTAGACGCTCACTTTTAAAAATTCATAACTCTGGTTCTATTTGAGCTAGAAAAAAAACTTTATTTACCATTTTAAAGCTAAAAGAGTGAACTTTAAGAAAAAAATTATTCCACCAAAATTTATTAAAGATTTCACATTGTTATTAACAATTGAAATCTTTAAATCGATTTTTAACAATGGGGCCCCAAATGTATTACCTTTTTATTATAACCATCACATTCTATGTCAAATTTTATGCCGATAACAGTTTTTTATTCGATGGAGAATCAATTAGTACTATTGGAAAAAAATCCCGCCAAGTGCTCTCCTGCGATAAAATGACGTCATATCAAAAATAAGAAAAGAAAGTCCGGGGGCATTGAATCACTCTTTCTAAAACTATATTTAGATTTAATGTAGCTTTTATGGTCAAGTAGCTATCCGTTGCACAAGTAGGGCTATTTTTCGATATTTTTTTGCCTAAAAAAATGAAGAGTTTTCCGAGAAAAAAAACAATTTTTTGAGTTAATTACTCGGGATTTTTTTACTTATTCTATTAGAGGTTTTCTTTCTGCACCAAATGACATCCCATTTAGTCTGGATCTGATTCAGCCGTTCGGAATCTACAGGGGTTTAAACTTCAGAATTAGAATGTGCCGCTGCGCGGTAAGAATAAAATGATGACCGGAAAAAAATAAATGGTGAAATCTTTAGCTGGAAAACTCATTCTTTCTAACCGTATATTCCCCATAATTATACCTCTTAAGACAGAGGAGTTATTCAAGCCGATAAACTTTTCGTGCAAAGATTTTTTTTCTTGCCCTAGGGCATGCACGAAAAAGTTTATCGGAAATTAACTATTAAGAAAACCCCTCTAATAGAATAAGTAAAAAAATCCAAAAAAAACCAGAGTTATGAATTTTTTAAAAGTGAGCGTCTAAGCAGAAAATCATCAAATTTTCACATTTTCGACCCTCGATATTTCGCAAAATATTAAAGAAAAAAGAAAATCCTCGCGGATGGCTATTCTTTTTTTACGTTATAGAACCCGTAAAAAAAATTTCAGCCAAATCAAAAACATGTCGGTCAGAAAGTGTTCGGTTTGTAAAAGAATCACCCATATACATAAAAATATTTTGTTACTCTTAGGGTGAACGCTCACCGATCGAGCAAAAACGTTTTTGCCTGAAACTGTTTTTTCAATGCACACCGAAGAGACAAAACACAATTGATCATGATACGACGTCATCGAACAAAATTCTTTGTCCGAAAACCTTTTGTGCGTTGGCATCGAGCTCTTGGACATTTTGATCGAAA
This sequence comes from Euborellia annulipes, assembly GCA_023213315.1. NCBI lineage: Eukaryota > Metazoa > Arthropoda > Insecta > Dermaptera > Anisolabididae > Euborellia > Euborellia annulipes. The sequence goes on from JAKCPI010007918.1 coordinate 25,081, forward strand.
ACGTTTTTGCTCGATCAGTGTGTGTTCGGCCTTACTCATTTATTCCTAAGATAATAACAATTTCCTGCGTTTTAATCTTTTTGGACCCAATCATTATATATTTAAAAAACATATAACCAAGTATTTATTAATTTAAATAAGCGAAAAATGTAGGTACCGCCGGAGTTGCACCACGGATCTTGTCGATTTACGCTCAACATGCCCTACTGTTGGACCACAGTACGCACTCGCTTATTTAAATTATGATAGATCGCTGATTTCAGTCTACTAGAGAAACGCCGCTCAAATCAAGCGTTCAAGATTTCTCCGTTACTGAGGCGCGATCTAGATGGACGTTTTGAGAAATTAACTCAATTATGCAATTAATAAATAAATAAAAAAAATAAAATAAATAAATAAATAAATTTATTACGACCCGCTTAGAGGCACCAGTCCTCGGTGGCTAGGTCCAACAAGCACAATACAAATTTAAATACAATAACAAATACAACAAAACAAAACAAAACAAAAAGGAAAAAAAAAAAAAATAAAATAAATAAATAAATAGAAATGCATGCCCATTAACAATCAACATGTTCATGCATTTCCATCGAAAGAAATATAAAAAAAAAAAACAATATCAAAAAAATTCACGCAAGCCACGAGACCAGGAGTAAACGTCGCATTAGCCATCCCGACATTCGCCTTAAGCTGTTAAGGAAAACCTGGCCAAAACCTTAACAAGGATGGTATGACCTCTCTACCTCAACTATTCTCTGCGATCAAGAACTAAATAAAAATTTCACACAACTAGCACATTAGGACTTGACAAAATTGATTATAGATTTAATCATAGGGGGCAGAGGACTATAATCCCAAGTAGTGACAGACAAACCGTTCCACAAATCAATTCCAGATCCTACCAACGAATGCAAACCTACATTCTTCAAGAATCTTGGCTTCTGAATTTTCCTCCTATGATCAACCCTACTATAATAATTTGGTTCGCGAAATCTACTTGTTATCTCCTCCCAACTCCTAATACCTTGATACGCCTTAAACATTACCCTCAATTTTGCCCACTCCCTCCTTTCTAATAGACTAGCCCACCCTAACTCTCTAATCATCAAAGAAGGACTACTAAATCTATCAAATTTTCCAAAAACAAATCTAGCAGCCCTTCTCTGAACCATTTCTATCTTCCCCTCTAACTGCTGCGAATGTCTGTCCCACACCATTGAACAATACTCTAAATTAGGTCTCACATAAGTTAGATAAACTTTGGACTTGACTTCTCTAGACGTACCTCTCAAAACTCTCCCAAACATCCCTAATTTCCTATATGCCTTATTCACTATAAAATTTATATGGGTATCCCACTTTAAATTCGCCTGAATGTGAACTCCCAAATATTTATAAAATTTAGATTCATTGATAATATTTCCATTGACAAAATAATTTTCAGAAGAAATCAAACTTCTACAACCAAACTTAACTAAACTTGACTTAGAGTGGTTGAGTTCCATCGAATTATAACTACACCACTCTACAATTTGATTTGAGCGGCGTTTCTCTAGTAGACTGAAATCAGCGATCTATCATAATTTAAATAAGCGAGTGCGTACTGTGGTCCAACAGTAGGGCATGTTGAGCGTAAATCGACAAGATCCGTGGTGCAACTCCCGGCGGTACCTACATTTTTTCGCTTATTTAAATTAATAAATACTTGGTTATATGTTTTTCATAATTACCTCATGGACCAACACATGATATATATAATTCTTTATTTATTAATTGCATAATTGAGTTAATTTCTCAAAACGTTCATCTAGATCGCGCCTCAGTAACGGAGAAATCTGAACGCTTGATTTGAGCGGCGTTTCTCTAGTAGACTGAAATCAGCGATCTATCATAATTTAAATAAGCGAGTGCGTACTGTGGTCCAACAGTAGGGCATGTTGAGCGTAAATCGACAAGATCCGTGGTGCAACTCCCGGCGGTACCTACATTTTTCGCTTATTTAAATTAATAAATACTTGGTTATATGTTTTTCATAATTACCTCATGGACCAACACATGATATATATAATTCTTTATTATATATTTATATTTTTTTTAGAAAAAACTTTATAAAAATTTGAAGTAAACGAAACGAAGTATGCTGGGTCAACAGTATTAAGGTTATGGAGAAAGAAAAACCAGCGAATGCTTTCCACGTTAAAATAATTTATTCGCAGATATTTCCGGTAAGCCTAACGCAAACCATCCTCAGTGCTTCAAATTATATGATTGTGGAGCGTTTAACAAACTCATAAAATGCTTGAGAAGCCATTCTATATATGGAGGGGACAAAATCGTATGAAGCAAGTCACTGAGAGAAAAATAGCATCTATATACATAAGACACAATCGAATTTTTTGTATGCTTTAAGATAATTTCTCACAGTGACCCACCAGGCGCGTGTACTTTCTAAATATCTGCGAATAAATTATTTTAACGTGGAAAGCATTGGCTGGTTTTCTTTCCTCATAACCTTTATAAAAATTATTTAAAAAGGTAAATTTTAGAATTTTGGAGTTTATGCTTTCACAGTTGTTATCATTAGTAAATGAATTTGATTTTCGGTTTAACTGTGGTTTATTTGTAACAATTACAACGTTTCGGCCACTCATTCTATGGCTTTCAGGTACAATTCAGCTAAGATTAGAAAGGGTGTTACATCTGTGACAATCAGCGGCGTAACCAGCCTTTGAGGGCGGGGGGGGGGGCGAAGCTCAACTAGGGCGCCGATTTTCCAGGGGGCTCCGCCCCTGGACCCCCTTGCTCGCCTTCGGCGAGCAATTGCCGCCTTCGGCGGGCAAATTTCTTGTATCCTGTAATTTCCTCAGCGAATTTGTAAAACAAATGAATTTGTTTATATTTACATGTTTTTTAATGACACCTGTATGATTTTGTTTTGATTTTTCTTTGCTTTTACGAAAAATGTCGTTTTCTTCTGTGATTATTTCAAAAACTATTCAGTTTTCGGAAAAATATCAAAGAATAAAAACTTTTTAAAATTGAGTATTTTATCATAATATAACAAAGAAATCGAAAATTTCGAAATTTCTGAAAAAACTTATTAGGTAAAGTACTACTTCCAAGTGACATATTTACTCCAAAAGTTGATAGAAATCTACAATTTTAGTGTAAGGAGCATATACCAAATTTCATCTATCTTGCTGCTTTGGTTTTTAAGCAATCGTGTTCACACACACACCCAGACGTAATTCCAAAAGAACATACGAGAAAGTCTCGGGGAAGTCATTCTCCATATTTTTTTTAACACACACTTTTTCCCATTCCACCACTCACACACACATGCACACAGTCTTTTCGGCAACTTAGGCCATATAAGACTTTGACTTTGAAATTTGGTATCCAAATGGCTTAAATAAAATCATCAGACTGCCTGGGATCCGAACCCCCGATTAGAGCCCTGCACGGGTACGGGTTGGCTGGCCCGTTACCTACCTGGCCCGCGGACCGGGCCGGGCGGGCTTTGGAGGCCATGAAAAAATTACGGGCGGGTAGCAAGTCTAAATAAACGGGTTCGGGCGGACGGGCATGCAAATGAAATTTTATTTAAAAATTGCTAGACATTCGTTCATTCATTCACTAAATCTCGGGCGGGAATGGGCGGGTTTGAAAAAATTCCGGGCGGGCTCGGGCGGGCCTGAAGAATGGTAAAAGCCCTTTCATTTTGAGAAAATCGAAAAAAACTGAAAAACTACATCAGTAAAATACTAGTACTTTTTGGCCGATTTTGATTAAAAGCTTATTTTCACGCTCCCGGGGGGTGTTTAACTTAAATATAACATTTCAGTCTCATAGCTCAATTCCTTCATGCTTAAAAAAATTTTGAATTTCAAAAAATTAAATATTAAGGCTTATACGAATCCTGAGTAAATCTCCACATTATAAAACATCAAATTAAGGCTTATATATTGCAAAATAAAAAAAATTTTAATTATAAAGCCTCTATATACGTTATTTATTATTTTTGGAATTAAATTCATTTAAAATAGTAGAATTCAAGTTGTAATATAATTTTAAAAGAAAACAATCAATTTTTTAAGACAATCGATGAAAAGAATATGATAAAATCACATACGTTGGGCTATATTTTAGAGGCCGTAGGGCGCCTATGCCGGTTCCGGGGGGCGCCAAGGGCTCGATGCGCCTGGGGCGGGGGGGGGGGGCTCGAGCCCCCCCTCGCCCCCCTGGTTACGCCACTGGTGACAATCACAATTTAATTGAATTTAGACTTTTATAGTTGTTATCATTAACAAAAAACGCTTCGTCCATTCATTCTCCGGTCAAAAAGTTAAAATTTTTGCAAACAAACCATAGCAATACCCAAATCAGTCTTTTATTAATTAAGTTTAATTTAGCCCTCGGGGCTTGGTGTAGAGGTTAGCGTGCTAACCTCGGATGCCAAACGTCGCGGGTTCGGACCCCAGGCAGTCCGATGATTTTATTTAAGCCATTTGGATACCAAATGGCTTAAATAAGAATGCCTGGACCCCAAATAAATATATATTATTAAATAACGGTTATTGTAAAAGTCTTAAATGGCCTAAGTTGCCGAAAAGACTGTGTGAATGTGAGAGTGAATGAGAAAAAAGTGTGAGTGTTTTTAAATTTAAAAAAAAAAAATCTGGTGTGACTGGCGCACAGCACACAACTTTCTCTTACCTTCGGTAATCGAAAGTTGTGCACTGTGCTTGTCACACCAGATTTTTTGTGTCGACATGTATTTAGTTCCCGGCAGTAGGGAATATTTGAATTCAGATGTAAAATTTATAAGTATGGGAAAATATTTATATTTTGTTACCATGGCAACCATTTCTCCTATCTTTCCTATGAAGCACAAGAGTAAAGTGTGCTTCAAACAATTTTGAGGGCAAAACGAGAATATACATTTGAAAGAGCATCTAAAAAATAATTGATTTTTGAATTTTAATCAAAATCGTTAGAGCGAATTTTGAGAAAATCGAAAAAAACTGAAAAAGTACATCAGTAAAGTACTAGTACTCTTTGGCCGATTTTGATTAAAAGCTTATTTTTCCGGTCCCGGGGGCTGCCTAACTTAAATATAAAATTTCAACCTCCTAGCTCAATTCCTTCATGCTTAAAATTGAACACACACAGACACACACACAGACAGACCATGTCGCGAAAATCACTTTTTTGGATTCAGGGGACCTCAAAACGTAAAGATCCATCAAAATCTCGACATCGAATTTTTGACATGAATCCAATACTTTCTCTCTATATATATATTACATATATACATAGGTAAGAGAAAGTAAAAAAAAGTTTAAATTAGTTTAATTAATTGATAGTCAAACAATTTAAAATTTGTAGTAGGTGGTCTTCCACCTGGCATTTTTGAAAATTTGTCTTTATATATAAATAATAAAAAATATTACTCATTCTATTATTAGGAGAATTTTTAATTATAGACCACATTTTTGTATTAAATATTTATTAAAAATATATAAATACTGTGCAACGTACAGTACGACAAGCAGTTGAAACGTTGTACAGTATTTATATATTTTTAATAAATATTTAATACAAAAATGTGGTCTATAATTAAAAATTCTCCAAATAATAATATTTCAAACCACAAAAGCTTTAATAAACACATTACTCATTCTAGTTATAAATGAGTTTTTTGAATTTCCTTTCTCGTCGGGTTTGCGCATGCACATCCAAGTTTTATACATTTTATACACGTTTTATCCGCAATTTTTGTATAAAACTTCATAATCATGTATAAAACCCAACTCTGGTCCCTATATCTGCCTATATCTAAATTTAAATTCCCACCTAAATAAACCGCCATTTTTTTTTTTTATAAAGTTATCATTTAAAAATTTTATTGTTTTTTTAATTTTATTTTCCAATTTTAAAAATGAAATAGTTTCTTCTTTTATTTGATGAGATTATTTTTTTAAATTTAAATAAAAAGCAAAAATGGAAACTAGAGTGAGATGTGGCGTTGGCAACATTGCTCCACTGCATTATCTATGATTTGACCTGTTTTGACAGCACCAGGATAAAGAGAGCAAAAAAATCACAACGTAAATTCTCTTAACAAGTCTTTTTGTTTTTGTGTGAGATGATGTTAAAATATTCCTTTTGGAAATTATTATTCAAACATTTTAGTGAAAATAAATTAATTCTATCCAAGACAAAGATTAAATAGTGTGAGAGCTCTCTTAGCTTCTCTCTTCTAATTCTATAACCTCCTTCATTTTATTTTTACATCAATTGCTTTTTTTTTTTAATTGTGGAATAAAAACAAAATGGATAAATCTCAAGAAAATAATAATAATGTAAGTAACATTTATTATATTTATATTAGGATAAATTTTGATTTACAGCTGATATATGACCGAAGAAATTAAATCCAGCACATCACTTTTCTAATCACTTTAAATAAAAAAAGAAAAGATTTTGGAGGATTCCTTATAAATATAGATGTTAAATCGTTATCAATTAATTCAATAATCGTTTTCATTAATATCATCAATTTCAGTTTCTACTTCCTGAAATGTTTAATTTACTGTACCTGAGAAATTTTTATCTTCACATATATATATATTAATTCTTTTTTTTTTTTTTTCTTTTTTAGAATGTTCAACCGAGAGACGTGACTGTGAATTTAAATGATTACAAAGAAGGTCCATTCAGTGATGTTGTTTTTAAACAACTCTCACGAATCAATGGCGAAATTAATCGAATGAATAAACAAAATCTAATTACGGAATTAACACAATACAATTTAAGCACAGAAGGTGATATAGATATCTTGAAGAAAAGATTAAAAAATTATAATTTAAATAAAGCTTTGAAGAAATCTAATCTTTTTAAAATTACACATCTCCATCCATATTATGTAATTGTAGATTTTGAAGCCACCTGTGAAGCTGTTAATCCTTTAAATTATCAGTAAGTATTCTTGCAAAACAAAAAATTTAATTTTTTTGAATACACCACCAATTCTTGCTAACATATTAAGTAAGATCTATCAACTTATTTATTAAATGTTTTTCTTCTATTTTTAACTTATATCCGTGGGTTAGGTATTTATTGATTTATCATTGCTTTGTTTCGAAATCAGTTAGCAACAGATTTATTAATAAAACATTCATTCTTTTGTTCCGGCTATTGCAGATGCCGTACAATAATTTCTTCTTTGATGGATAGGATATAGGAAAATCAAAGATTTAGTGTTAATACTAGATGTTTATTGATATTAATCTATTGTACAAAGGAGGTTGGGAGATGTGTGTCCCTCTATGGTTCACTCTATGGTGGTTAAAGATCAAATGCTGATTTTCACAATTGCAACTTATTATATTTTATAATAAATTGCAAGTGAGTATTTGGGAAGCTTCAATTGCCTTTGGCATCCGATATTCGTTGACCTCGATCTAGTCCTCAGCATTTATTTGATATGTAGGCCTATCTGCATGCAATTTCTACTTAATAGATTTAATGATTTAATTCTTAAATTTCTTCTTATTCTGCCGCCATAACTTAGTAAAGTCTAATTTAAAGGATTATTTTAAGATTTTTTTTTATATAGTAGCTATAGGTCATTTAGATGAAATAAAATTTCATAAATGACTTTAAAATCAATTACTTTAATGGTTAATTGGCAAGCATTCACTTTAAAGAGGCAGGCGATTCGTTCCTAAAAGAGTATTTGATTAGTAATAAATACAAATCAATTCTTATTTCTCTGACTCGTTTAATCTCTAATTAATTTAGAATTTAATTTTTTTTTTTTTTATTTGTTTTCTCCCAGGCATGAAATAATAGAATTTCCAGCTGTTTTAATTGATACCGAGAAATTAACGATTATTGATTGTTTCCAATCATATTGTCGTCCAGTGCTAAATCCGAAACTCTCTGAATTTTGCAAAGAATTAACTGGAATCCAACAAGAGCAAGTGGATGAAGCAGATGCATTTCCTCAAGTTTTAGAACGTTTCGAATCTTGGCTTAAAAAACATAAACTTGGAACGAAAAATAAATTTGCAATGGCAACTGACGGCCCTTGGGACATGGGCCGATTTTTATTTGGCCAATGCAAGGCAAGTAAAGGCCCTTTTATTTTTATATTAGAGTAGAGGAATCCTTATAAAAGGAAAAAATTGCCTAATCGTTGTGAGTTTTTTTAATCATCTCCTCACCTTCAAAGCTTTAAAAGAATTCGCCTCATAATCTATTGAAATTTTTTTCAGTCTTAGCCCATGGAAATTGCAAAAATTCTACATATTAATATAAAATTAGAATGGTAGCCAAGGATAAAAACAAATAAAAGAGATTTTATCTGATTTATTCTCTGGCTACGGTCCCATTTAATATTTATTCGAAAAAAAAAACATTTCCATCCAACATCATTTTTCATTTCATAACTCGCATGTAAACATTCTTTTTACTCTTCCCTCGATCTGACATCCAGGAATTAAGGGAATATCAATAGATATTTTCAAAATTTGTCATTCTTGAATAAATAAATTCAAAATTTTATTTGATAAGAAAGAAAAAAAAAAAAAAAAAAAAACATTTTATTGAGAACACTAAAAAAATCACGGAGAGGAAAATTCGAATCTCATCAATCGCTTATTGGTGCATTTTTTTCCTTAAATTATTATAAGATAACCTTATCTTTTTGTAAAGGTCATTCTAATCTGGATGCAAAATTGACTGGTACTTGTGATCTTTACTTTCATCCCCAAAAGAATTTTTATTTTTCATATAGAAGGAACCGGAGAATAAAACCAGCAGCTAGTGGGCGCCTCTCAATTCAATTTAATTTGCAAATATTTCGACCGGCATCACGCCTGGTCATCATCAGTACAAAAAAAAAAATGATCTTCACTAGCTGCTGGTTTTATTCTCAGGTTCGTAATTTTATTTTTCACTTGTACTTGTTCATTTTAAAGTAAATCCATGATAAATAAAAAAATACTCTGAAATTTCAATAAATTTTATTAACTTTTTTTTAGATTTCAAGTATTCCATATCCTAATTTCGCAAAAAAATGGGTAAATGTTCGTCGGACTTTCAGCACCTTCTATAAATGCCAAAGTGTAAGATCTAATTTTGCTTCCTTTTTTTCCTTAGAAATATATTATTTAAAAAAAATTGTTCTCAAAAATATAATTTTCTGTTGTTGTTGTTAGATCTGTTTGAAATTGATGCTCGAGCGCCTGGAGCTCAACTTTGAAGGACGCCCGCATTGTGGTCTGGATGATGCTCGAAATATCGCCCGAGTTTTAATCAGAATTATTCAGGATGGAGCCAGTATTCAAATTAATGAACATATTCGTTTAGATGTAGCCAATGTTCAGGTAAATAATTTATTTCCTTTTTAAAGATTTAAGTGCATACTCTCAACTATTGGACTGAGGATGGTTTTATCTCATTAAAGCCGAAACTGTTTCCTTAACAGAGAGTTGAATTTCGTGGAGACTATTGATTACCTGATTGCACGCTCCTTTCCTATCTATTGTTTATTTAGAAAATTTAACATAAGTATATATTATATCCAGATGTCAATCAAATTTATATTCTCTTTTATAAAAAGTATAAAAATTACCCTGATGTATTGTAGATTTAACATATCGCTTAGATATCTGAGGCCCTCGGGGCTTGGTGCAGGTGTTAGCGTGCTAAATAAAGTCCCAGGCAGTCAGATGCTTCTCAACCGTTCGTCTAGAAAAAAATGTTAAAGATTTTGCCAGCATGCCTTAAGCCCTTGAATTCGAAAAGCCTCTGTGGCTAGATTAGCATTCATTCTTTGGAAATAATCAATATCATCCAGCATCTTGCAAAAGGACTACAGATTCCGCTAATTAATTAATATGTAACGTTTGTTGTAAGTGTAACAAATATATGCTATATAGATTTCTTTGATTTATTTTCGCTCTTATATTTTTTGACCTTTATGTATTATTTACAATTAATGCTAACATGTTAATTGTAAATTTATTTATGTGTTCAATTTTTTAATAGTAATATATTTCTCATATAATATAATATTAAATACTTCCTTATATTATATTTTTGACAGAAAGCATTCGAATTTTCTTTAAATATATGGAACAACATGTTCAAAATTATAAGCCAATAATTAAAAAAACTTTTAATTTATTTATTAATATTAAAAAATATTTCTAGAAACTAAAAAAAAAAAATTGCGAGATCTCGTTGCGTTTACAAAGAATGAACGCTACCATTCTAGCCACGGTGGCTTTTTAAATTGTTATTGTAGAAACGGCTTAAGGCATGCTGGCAAATCTTTAACATTTTTTTTAGACGAACGGTTGAGAAGCGCATTATTTCGCTTTAAAAGAATTTGTTTTTACACATAAAAGAATTTTCGTTCAAATCGGTGAGGGGAAGGCCATGCACTCGCCTTGTAAGCCGTACAAAAGTTTTATTAGATAAAAGTACCTTATCTTCTTCTCTAATAATATGAATTTGTATTTTTTATTTGTTAATAACGTGAAGAACGCACGGCTGGTTTATCCTGTTCCAACGTTGCAAAGCAAAACTGCTGATCGAATTAGAAGAGATCGTCATAAATATGAACATTTAAGGCAGTCGATGGCTCTTGGCGACGTCAATGCACCCCGACGAGGAGAGGAGAAGAGGAGGAGGAGGAGCAGGCAGCATCCTGATCCAGACATTTCCATTGCATCATGTGTTGACAGTTGATGATGATGATGATGTTCTTAAAACCAAATCGAAAAACTCGAAAAACCTCTAAAAAAAGAAACAAATTCAACGTGAGCCTAAATCTCTCTCTCTCTTTTCTACGTACTTTAAAAACGATAGATTGTCATCTGCCGAATTTCAGGGTCTATTATTATTACGTCATTACAATTTAATATTGTTATTTATTATGCGTATCAAAAATAAGAAGCAATCATATCTTTTATTTCCTCCTAATTAATAATTAAGAGAACTCCATAATTATCTATTAAGACGAAAAAATAGTTGGAGTTTTGTTTTTGATACGTATATCGTATAGGCCGGAAATCCGAATATATTTCTTTCTTTAGTAGCTTAATTAAATTTATATATCTAATAATAGATTGTGATATGATATATTAATATTTTTAAAAAATAGCATGTCATGGGATAGGGAATGGTTTTAATTTCTTTTTTTTATTTTCAACTCATAAAATATATATATTTATATGTAAAAAAAAATTATAAGGGATATTTACAAAAAAAATATATGAATAAATAAATAAAAATGTATATATAATAATCTTATGTTAATAGGTGGCTAGACACGGATATTTTCCTATTAATTTTAAATTTCACTCCTTAAATTGCATTGCTTTCTTTCTTGGGCTCTTTAATCTCTCTCTCTTATTGATAGATTGTGCCATTTAGACTTGTTCGTAGTTCGATTGACTTTTTTTGGCACATTCATATCTACTAGAGAAAGATTTTATGCAAAAAAAAAGCCTTTTGTTTTTAATTAAATGATTAATATCAACATTTTGCAATTTGCTAATTCAATTCACGTCTTTCCTTGAAACTAGATTAAATGTTCATATGTAATGGCAGGGACGTATATATTGGTATAGAATTCTTTTTCGGGTTTTTTTAAATATCTCCCTCCCCCATACACACATCAATACATAAAAATATTGGAAAAAGGAAACGGAGCCTTCCCAGGAACAGCAGCCACGATAAATAAAAAGCTTTATATTTCGTTGCCGACGTTTCGGGTGCTAGACGCACTCATCCTCAGGGCAAGCAAAATTGTTATTAAAACTTTGTATAGGTTATGCGATACTGGAAATTAATTTCATGTTTATACATTTATTAGTTGTTTTTTTTTTTTTTTTAATTTATTTATTGGCTGTTGGCCAGAGGCCATCCCGCCAGTTTTACACTTATTAGTTCTTAGCCATTGATGGTATGTACAATAATAAAATCTATTCTTTGTCCACAAAACGTTATGAATGACACGCATCTAAATAGTAAAAAAAAAAATTAATGCTATTTAGTGTTGTTTAGTTTTGTGGTCATAGAATAGATTTCATTAGCATAACCTGTACTAAATTTTAACAATTTTGCTTGCCCTGAGGATGAGTGCGACTAGCACCCGAAACGTCGGGCTTTTTATTTCACCTGGCTGCTGTTCCCGGGAAGGCTCCCGTTCCTTTTTCCAATTGAATATCTATAGCCATTCAACTCAAGAAATTCTATCATAAAAATATCGAAGGGTCCCGGGCTCTCTCAAAGACAAATTTTCATTAAAAAAAATAAAAAAAATCCTTATCTATAAATATATTCATTTTTTTTTTATTAAATTTATTTATGCGACGCAATTTCACAAACAAAAATATAGAAATTACATATAAATACCCCTATACCGGGTGGGCCAATAGTGCGTGGACGGAAGATTGTGGGCTTATTAACGGACATTTTTAAAATTTGTTTATCGCACATAATGTGGGGCCTTTAGGGCTACAAATTAAAAATATTTTTGTTCCAATTGCACCTCATATACAGGGTGGTCCATATCAAAGTTATGTTTTTTAAATGGAACGCCCTGTATATTATTGCATATTTGGATTCTACGGCCAATTTTAGTATGAGTTTATGTCATGCAATGTATTCCAAACCAAACCGTTTAGCCGCAAATCGGGCTTTAGTGAAAAAACTGCTGTCTGAAAACATTGAATATCGACCGAACCATAAGGGTTAGAGGACTGTTCTTTTGAGAGGTTACTAACCATGAAATGTACTAATGTAGGCCAGATGGATAACCCGAAACTATACTTGTGTTGGGAGAAATGGCCATGCCAATTTGGAAAATTTCAATCATGGATAACTTCATTTTTTCAAATGGAACATGCTACGTTTTTTTATGCCATGGGACGTGAAATTTAATTATCTTTCAGATGATATAAGGTTGTCTATATCTATCTTTGGTAGTTTTCTTTTTATTCCAAAATATCTGATAACGAAAAAAAAAATATTTATTATAGACAAAATAATTGAAAAAAAATCCAAACGCAAAACAAAATTGTAATAAATGGAAAAAATATGCTAAATATTCGAAAATGTCTTTTAATTTCCTTTAAAATCATTTATTTGAACTTCTCGAAAAAGAAATAAGGGTTATGTTCAGGTTAGGAGATGCGCCATCTTGTTGACAAATCATAACCCGAATTTGAGCAAGCGGGACTTCTTTGAGGAGTTCTAATAAATGATTTTAAGGGAAATTTAAAGACATTTTCGAATATTTAGCATATTTTTTCCATTTATTACAATTTTGTTTTGCGTTTGGATTTTTTTTTTCAATTATTTTGTCTATAATAAATATTTTTTTTTTCGTTATCAGATATTTTGGAATAAAAAGAAAACTACCAAAGATAGATATAGACAACCTTATATCATCTGAAAGATAATTAAATTTCACGTCCCATGGCATAAAAAAACGTAGCATGTTCCATTTGAAAAAATGAAGTTATCCATGATTGAAATTTTCCAAATTGGCATAGCCATATCTCCCAACACAAGTATAGTTTCGGGTTACCCATCTGGCCTACATTAGTACATTTCATGGTTAGTAACCTCACAAAAGAACAGTCCTCTAACCTTTATGGTTCGGTCGATATTCAATTTTTTCAGACAGCAGTTTTTTCACTAAAGCCCGATTTGCGGCTAAACGGTTTGTTTTAGAATACATTGCATGACATAAAGTCATACTAAAATTGGCCGTAGAATCCAAATATGCAATAATATACAGGGCGTTCCATTTAAAAAACATAACTTTGATATGGACCACCCTGTATATGAGGTGCAATTGGAACAAAAATATTTTTAATTTGTAGCCCTAAAGGCCCCACATTATGTGCGATAAACAAATTTTAAAAATGTCCGTTAATAAGCCCACAATCTTCCGTCCACGCACTATTGGCCCACCCGGTATATATACATATATTGAAAGAGGAAGATAGATACGAAGGGATGAAAAGTTTAGCTCAGGAAAGGGATAAATGGAGAAAGAAGAATCGCCACTAACGGACCTGCGAGAAAAGCAGATAACTTATAATTATGCTTATATTATTTAGGGGGGGGGGGGGAGGGGGGGGGGGCAAACATTGATAAAACGTCTTCTCTTTTGAGTTCTCTTGCTTATATTATGTTAATGCAGCACCGTCTCATTTATACCTCCAATAAAACTATATGGGGCATTCCACGCCAACTCGACCACTTTTGAACCCGACCATTTTTTATTTGGCTGAAACTTTGTCATCTTTTTGTACCCTATTGAAAACGTGTTTGAGAATTTTTTCAGATTTTACGACCCAGCCAAAAAAAAAGTTATAGCATTTTCAAAAAACATCGATTTTTTTTTAAATAACCGTAAAACTGTCAAAAATTAACTTATCGGGACGATTTTTTTTTTGAAATTTTTGTCTTTAAATGTACTTCTCAGAAAAAAATATGACAAAATTTTACACATTCATCTTGAACGTTTTTTTTGACATTTTCGGAAAAAAACAAAAATTTCGGGATGAATGACACTTTTTTTTTTAATTTTTTTTTTTATAAAAAACTTTGATTTTTTCTACAATTGCTCAGAAAATTTCAGAGTGGGATTATTTCGCGTTCTATTTTTTTTTTATTTTTGAAAAAAAAAAATTTTTTTTTTCTCCGCTTATTTATCATGATGGTGCTCTTAAATTCTTCCAGGATTGACTGAGATTCTAAAAAATTGAAGAAAAATAATAATAATAATAGTTAGGGGTGATGAAAATCGACAAAATTCCATTTATCCTGAAAAAATTAGAAATTAGTTGTGTATTCAACTACTGAAGTATTTGAAGCGTCAAATAAAAGCTTAGAAACATGGGCGTAACTAGGGGGGTGCCAGGGGGCCTGCACCTCCCAGAAAGCTCCTTGCCCCAAGAAAAATTGAAGGGGGGGGCCATGGGACCAGCTATCTTCCGGTGGGCCTGGAAAGCCCCATATTTTCTCAATTTTTCTTGGGGCAAGGAGCTCTCTGGGGGGTCAGGCCCCCCGGCACCCCCTAGTTACGCCCATGTTTCTAAGCTTTTACTTGACGCTTCAAATACTTCAGTGGTTGAATACACAACTAATTTCTAATTTTTTCAGGATAAATGGAATTTTGTCGATTTTCATCACCCCTAACTATTATTATTATTATTTTTCTTCAATTTTTTAGAATCTCAGTCAATCCTGGAAGAATTTAAGAGCACCATCATGATAAATAAGCGGAGAAAAAAAATTTTTTTTTTTCAAAAATAAAAAAAAATAGAACGCGAAATAATCCCACTCTGAAATTTTCTGAGCAATTGTAGAAAAAATCAAAGTTTTTTATAAAAAAAAAAATTAAAAAAAAAGTGTCATTCATCCCGAAATTTTTGTTTTTTTCCGAAAATGTCAAAAAAAACGTTCAAGATGAACGTGTAAAATTTTGTCATATTTTTTTCTGAAAAGTACATTTAAAGACAAAAATTTCAAAAAAAAAATCGTCCCGATAAGTTAATTTTTGACAGTTTTACGGTTATTTAAAAAAAAATCGATGTTTTTTGAAAATGTTATAACTTTTTTTTGGCTGGGTCGTAAAATCTGAAAAAATTCTCAAACACGTTTTCAATAGGGTACAAAAAGATGACAAAGTTTCAGCCAAATAAAAAATGGTCGGGTTCAAAAGTGGTCGAGTTGGCGTGGAATGCCCCAATATATATATATATATATATATCAAGATAAATCTATTATTCATATAAACATGACTTGGAGCTTAATAAATGGAAATAAACAAAAAAAAAATAGTTAAATGGTACTGTTTGAAAAATAATTGTATTTTTAAATATTTTAAGATTTGAGGCATTTATTAACAAAAATTTTTTTCTGTTGCTAAATGAAAATTAATAACTAATTCGAACAACATTGCCAATTCTTAGCTCCATAGAAAATAATTTCTTATTTTCATGTTAAAGTTTGAGACCCAGTGGCGGATCTAGAGGAGTTTCTCGGGGGGGGGGGGGGGGGGGGTAATCTGGTGTGACTGGTCGCACAGCACACAATTTTCTCTTATTATCGGTAATTTAAAGGTGCATTCAGTAGTTGTTTACTAGAATATATATACAAATCAATCCTTTGCCCCCTTGTACCCCCTTGTATCCACCCTTGTTGAGACCACATCTACGGATAGTAGGAAATAAATGTACTGCATATGGAAGAATGTAAACACTCTAGGTTTAATGAATTATTAAAAATACGTATTCGACACTCATCAGAAGTGATTAAACAACTTTAAATTTAAATTAGACCTAGAGCTTGAGAATTTAAAATAAATTTTATTATTTCAAAATGAATTTTTTTTTATTATTATTTGTCGGCTGCGAAATACCGGTAACGAATTATTAAAATATTCCCGCCCTTATCGAAATAAATGCGAAGCCCTTTCCTGCCTGATTCCTTCGTTGACAACAAATTAAATTTTCATGTCTCCCTTGTAGGAAAATCATGTCCTGTTTGTCACCTATCAATTGAATTGTATATATACACACAGATATAAAAGTGTTCAAAGAAAGATAGATTATGAAATCCTTAGCGATAGTTTTATTATTTATTTATTTATTTATATATATATTTATAACATACATTTTAAAAAAAGCTTTCTTTAAATTCAACAAAATTTTGTGTTTGATGTTATTTAGGATAAAATACGATGAATAAAAAATTATCGACAATATCACTTATCTTATAAAAATATATAACATTTTTGTCCTAATAAATTCTCCTCTTCACTTTCACTTTGATTTGATCACGGGAACAAGAGTTTTATTTGAATTAAAATGTTATATAACATGCATTTATTTCTATTCATAGGTAGAGTCTAATATGAATATATATATATATATATATATATATAATTTTTTAGTAATTTAGGTATTAGAAAAAAAAATCTTTTGTCAAATTTGCCTAAAACAAACAAGTAAGTGAGATCTCTTCCTAGAGCATATCTTGCGTAGAACTACGTCTTGCCCCGAGTGCCTGGATGGCGAATTATTAGATAAAGCTCTGTCCTGCGTTAATTTTCCTTCTTGCCTCGTTTTCACAATTTTCTTTCGCCTCTGCTCACTGGCTGACCGATTTAGGGTTTCGCTGCCCGAGACCGAAACAATTTTGGGACACTCTAGCAAAAAAGACCTTCCTTCTTCTTCCTTGTCGATCTTTCTGATTAATTCCAGCATCTCTTCACTCCCCGGCTTCTTCACCCTCCTCCACCATCCCCTCATCTTCTCTCCTATCGCTCTTCCGAAGTCTTCGCATCCTCTCTCTCCTTTCCGCAGCCTCTACAAAGCTTCCCTCCCCTTCCTTCCTGGCCCCTCCAGATACTGCCGCATCTTGCTCTGGCCCTTAGCTTTTTTCTTCCTCGGACCATTCTGTTTTCGCCCAATATCCTTCCCTTAATATGTTATCTTTTATTTCCTTATAGTACGGACAGTATCTGGAGTTGTCTATTTTCGTCCAGTCCCTCTGTATCGTTTCTTCCATCTTTCTTTTTCTTTGCGGTTCCTCTTCCTTAAGCCAATCCATGCTTCTTCCCAATCCCTCCAATCTCTTTCTCATTTCCCCTCCCCATTTTGTGCCATTCCTATTTTCTTCGCCCCTCAGTATTTCCTTGAGGCCCTCTCTTGGGTGTCTTTTTTCCTCCATGCTGAGAATTCTGTTCACCTATCTCAACATTTTCTTCAAGACACCGTTTTCATCTTTGTTCTGCCTAACTCCATCCTCCATATATAGTCGGGCGTTGTCTTCAGGACCCCCATTATCATTTTCATACAAAGTTAATGTAAAAATAAAACAATAAGAAAGAAAAGGAGCAGCCAGACAGGTAGTTAGTCTCCATGAAATGAAACTCACAGTTTCGGCTTTAATGAAATAACGCCATGACAAAGCATATTGCCGAGTTGTCAGTTGGTGTGCATTATACATAAATTATTTGTATAAAATACAAAGCAATGCTGTCAGGTTGTAAACGATGCCGCAAGTTTGAGATATGAAATTGTAACAACAATAATAACAATTTCAAGCTTGGCGTATCGTTTACAAGCTGACAGCATTGCTTTGTATTTTATAAAAACAATTTATGTATAATACACACCAACTGACAACTCGGCAATATGCTTTGTCATGGCGTTATTTCATTAAAGCCGAAACTGTGAGTTTCATTTCGTGGAGTGTTAGTCTCCTGGCTGCCTGCTCCTTTTCACCTCTTATTGTTAAAAATAAAATATATTTTTTGGGTTTTAGAGTATCCTCTACCGCATGTATGAAAATCTGTCACAAAACGTCGACAACAAAAATATTTTGGCTAATCTCTAAAGCGCCTTATTTTCTAGCGAGCGGCTCTGCTCGTAAGACCCCACACACACTAGAGGATTTGGCTCGTTTGTAGTTGAGCCGAGCCGGGCACGCCACTGTATGGGGGCCCTTAAGAGGTTATTTACCTTTTTTGTTCTAGGAAGAGGTTGGTTGTGTGTGAAAGAGTTTGTGTTTGCTGGCGTCTCTGAGGCTTTGGTTCTAAGTTGACGTTGACTTGAGTATCTCAAACTGTCCACTCCCCAAGTCGAAGGGGTTGAGAGAGATGTGGTCTGGTCTCTTATTTGAAAGCATCCAGTTGGTCTCAAGTCAAAGACCATTCCAGAAAACTTGATCTTCTCATTTAGCATAGATGTGCTTAATATTGTCACACTCACTGGTCAACATAGGCGTAGCCATAAATTTTTGATGAGGGGGGGTTCAAGAGGCTTCGCCCCCCTCCCCCCTGTACCCTCCGCTTGTGGCGGACCCTCGCCTTCTTTAATCAAGTGCCTCAATTTTTCAATCATCTCGTTTCAGTCAATAAAAAATACAACCCTCTTATCTAAAAAAAATCTATATTTAGGCCTATATTATCCGAGTGTCCGTCTGTCTGTTTGTCTTAATCCGAGTCTCATTAATTAATTTTAATTGGCTTTAATTTTTCATAAAGCAAGACACAAAATTCAATGCATTCCAATGGGAATTTTCTGCGCTTCCCTTTTGATTTTTCAGGATCCGAGCACTTTTCCTGGAATCTCAAAAACGCCCTTTTATTTATAAATTATTTTGGTTTATTTTATTGTATTATTAATATTTAATTTTATTCCAGGGTTTAAATCAAATTCTTTCATCTCCTGAATTTCCAGGGTTGATTTAATAAAATTATTTTTTTTATTTTTTAAGCTAGAGTATATTTTTTTGTATTATAGAGCTTAAATATCTAGTCATGACTTGGGTCCCATGGGGAGGGGGGGTTGACCCCCCCCCCGGGGCTACGCCTATGCTGGACAGGACAGAACTCACATTTATGCTTCACCACCACCTCCAACACAAACAAGTGATCACATCTTTTGCGACTCCCTCTTAATAATTAAACCCTATTCTTCTATTTAAGCCTCTTTTTGTCCCTGGTCATTTTGTTTTTGTGCGCTTGTGCTAGCTTTCTTCCCCTAAATGGCGTTCGTTCCCCCCCCCCCCCCCCATGTTTTAATTTCTTTTTAAAATTGACTTCAAGGCACGCACATTTGTTTATGCTCTAAAGGCGTAGCTCTACGTCAAAACAATTTCTCTTCTTATTGTGATGTACAGTGAAGGTCAATATTAAGTCCCACCCATGCATTTTCTTACTTGCGATTATTTCATTGTTTTTTTAAAAGAAAATGAAAATCTTTATATTGGAAATTTTCTAGGTTTGATCCATGAAAGTTTCCATTAAAAAATATATAATATTTTTTTAAAAACAATGAAATAATCACAAGTAGAAAATGCATGGGTGGAACTTAATATTGTCCCTCACTGTACCATACATTTACTAAACGCTAAATTTTATATGGAAAATGCATAACAATTAGTTTTTTTTTTACTTTTTTAATTTGAATTAAAAGAATTTTATTTTTCTATATTTATTTCTATTCATTTTAAAATCTCTTTAGTGCTATTTTTTAATGAAATTAAAATTCTTTTTTTCTCTTTAATATCATTATTATTATAATTTCTTATAGACCTAATCTTTTTTTCTTGCGTGTGTTTTATGAATAGAAAAATAGAAATTTTTATTTCGATAAATTCATTCATTTTTGTCAATAATCGCAAAAAAACTCAGGATCGAATAATATATTGTTGAAAAAACAAAAAATTTCATTTTTCTATTTGATAGAAATTAGATTTTTAAACATTAAAACCTTATTAATACAAATTGATGGATTTTCATTTACTTCTTCCTCCCCTTTGATCCGTTCTCCAATTTTTTTAGCTGTAAACTCGTTAAAAGAGAATAAAAATACCTTTTTACCGTCTCAATTAAGCCAATTAACCGAGGAGATGCGACTATCCAATGTTCATTATTTTATTTTTTGAAGCTATTCGTATCGAAAAGGCGATCAATAGTCATGATGATGAATTCAAGAAATTCGTAAATATTCGATGATATATGAATTATAAAAAATAAATAATTTCAAATACTTTGAAAACGAAGGGTGAGCAAATTACAGAATTTTGAAATATGAAGTACCCTACTTTAGAGTCACAAATTATAATTTAAATCAATTTTCGCAACAGATGATGACAAAAGCTGACTGGATACGATCAAGTGTCAAATTGTTTCCTTGAGGCGCCTGCAGTTTGTCGATCAACGCTGATCAACGCGGTCAACGTGACCATGATGAGGATGATAAAGTTAATAACAGGCGAAGTTGCCCAAAAAAATATATTTTTCAAATATTTTTAATTCCATTTCGTAGATATTAGTGAGTTCTATTTTTATATTTCAAATAAACTTTCTTCCATTTTAACGTTTTAATAAAATATTAAGTGTAAATAATTATTTTACTCCAAAAGCAAATTGGTAATTGACAGATTATGCTAGGAGCAGGCTTTTTCGACGTCCGCCTTCTGTTTAGATTTAATACTTTAGAGTTTGTGCCAGATTAAACAAGCTAAAGGCCCTTAGTCAGTTAAAATTTTGGGGTCCTGACCGGTAATCATTTTACAAATATGACTATACTACACAATGGCCTCAGATACCGAGAGTTGTAAAAAATCTGATGTTACGGGGCCCATGGGTAATCCGGCACTGTATAGAGTCTGCGGCAGATCGTTTGATCGATGTCATAAATGGTTAGACGTTAATTTCAATCTTTGTTGAGAGATTTTTTAATTTTTTAACAATTTACCGCCAAAGGTTATATAGTTCATCTGTAGCTCACTAAATGGCGCTAGTGTTTTCTAAAGTAAAAATTCAAAATGGCGTTTATTTTATAGTCGGGGGAATAATAATACTGTATTTCGATTCATACATAATATTGTTTAAGGTTTAAATTTTCATATGATTTTCTCAAATTATCAATGAAAGTAATTAAAAAAATATTTATTTAAACCACTATGTCACTAATTAAAGAAGAAGAAATCAAATATCCAGTTTATACTGGTATGATGTTTCATTTTATTTTACCATTTTTTTTTTTTTTTTTTTTAATATATTTTGAACTTATAAAATTGAAAACAATAAAATAAGAGGATAAAATTTGTTTTTGTTTGAATAGTTTAACTATTCAAATAGTGACGAATCTTAATAAAAAAATTTGAGTTGGCCTGTCATGGTTTTTTTTTGACATTTAGACTTTAGAAACAAATTTCCTTTTTTGGCCTCCACAAAATTTTGCCATTTAATTATCTTTTTTTTTATATAATAAAGGATTTTTAACCCTCAGTATAAAAAGTCGAATTTTTTCTGGCCTATAGATTAATTAATTATCTCTGACATTTCCGAAAATATCTTCACTTTTTACCTGACTTGCTAAAATATTTTAAATATTAGCGATTTTTATTTGTGAATTTGTTAATAAAATCTGTTACTTATAACAACATTTCTTATTTGATTCATTTCGGTTTGAGATAAAATTTTTATTTTTTGAAAACGAATATGTTTCTGGATGCATTTTAGAGCCCGGGCGTAGCATTTTTGAAAAACCTTTCCGGATATGAAGAGTGAATGTTTAATAAATTACTATTAAAAAAAACGCGCATTTTTAGAAATGTTTCTCGTTAAATCAGGAATGGACATGTGAAGTTTGTTTTTATCAATGTGCAGCAATGGGCTCTTATAAAGAGCATTTGCCTCTCAAACCCCCTCAAGCTGCTTTATAGTCTACCAAATATTTTTGACATAAATATATATATATATTGGAAGTAATAAATATTTTTGTTTGTTTTGGGCAAAGAATCCTCTAACTTGCTTCTACGATCTACTTGATACCAAGGATCTAATTCATAGGGACAATCTTTGAATTGCCCTCGGGCCTTGGTGTAGAGGGTTAGCGTACTAAGGGTCGCGGGTTCGCATCCCGTCTCATGCTATAATTTATTTCAATTTATTTGGCTACCAATAAATTGAAATAAATAGAGACTGAGTCTAAATGGCCTCCGTTGCCGAATAAGACCTTAATGAAAAAAAAAAAAAAATGTTTAGATTCAAAGAAGAAAACTCGAGAATAGAATAGAGTTATTTTTCATTCATTCCCATGAGGACATTCTTGATCAATATTGTTCGTGTAAACCTTAATCCTATTTTGGCTTTACGAGTAAATGAAAATTTGCAGTAGAGAATGGTCAAAATGATAAGCCGAAGTTGCACCACAAATCGGGCTGCCGTTATCAGCTTCTGGCTTTCACCCACAAAAACTCTTCCTATTTTTGATAGCTATCTGCCTGAATTTGCTAAAATTAAATTCATCCAGAGGACGCACTTTGCGTTTGAATAAGAGGTTTTAAAAATATATAATTTGCATTTATGAGAAGCCTACAGAGGCCTATTTCAAAATCTACATAATTTATTTGGTTAAAGCTAAGGTGAAGAAGCGATTCATTGTTAATGAATAGACTGAATAGAATTCTAACCAATAAATAAAGATGAATGGCAAGTTTTATTCAAGTTTAATAAATTAGAATATTTTTTTATTTTGCCCGTGCATGCTTTTGGGCTGCACGAACAAATAGCATTAATTAATCAATCAGAATCCTTGGATCCTTGATCAAGTTTTTTTTTTTTTTTTTATATATAAGGTATTTTTTCGGCATCGGCGGCCATTTAGACCCCGTCCATATTTATTTAAATTGATTGGTAGCCACTTCAATTCAAATAAATATTTTGTCGCATGGGACGGTATGCGAACCCGCGACCCTTGGTATAAATGCTAACTAACCACTACAGCGATGCCGTGAGAATGGCTAAGACCCAGGAACAAAAGCAAAGAGGCGTCTTTCTGACTTTGAGAAGGAAACCTCTCTATATTTTTGCCAAAAATTTTCTTAATGATTTGTATGGAAAATAATTTCAGCCAAAGAGCCATTAATTACAATTTAATACAAAGGATGAGGTCATTACAGTAGAACGGAGTATTACGTATTTTCCCTTTGGCAGAAAGTTCCGCAAAAGCTTTCTTTCTTTGAATTAATTGTTTTTTTTTCTCTTTCTTCAGGACCTCTTTTTTCATGTTTATTTTGTAAGACGAATTTCATAAATTTATTTTTCCTCGATAAACATCGCCAAAAGTGCCTCTTGAACGTCATAAGCTCTTTGGATAGAAATAAAATTGATTTCAACATTATAAAAGGTAAATCTAAATATATTTATTTTATTTTTTTTGCTTTTTTATAAAGCTTTTTTTCTTCTTTAGAAAAGTCATCAAAGAGAAAAGAAGTGAAAACAAAAGGGAAGAAACCTTATCAATGTGAATGTTGTAAAAAACAATTTTCCAAGCTTTATCTGCTCAAAAGACATTTGTCCCAGCACACAGGTGAATATCCATTTCAATGTGTAATCTGTAAAAAGCCTTTCACTCAGCAATCTCATCTCAATACGCATCTGCGAATGCACACCGGCGAAAAACCTTTCCAGTGCAATATATGCAAGAAACACTTTTCCCACCAGCACCATCTTAAAGCTCATATTAGAATACACACAGGCGAAAAACAGGAACAATTTCAATGCGATGTATGTAAGAAACACTTCAGTAAACTTTATAATTTAAAAACACATATACGAATTCATACAGGAGAGAGACCATTTCAGTGTGACATTTGTAAAAAACAATTTCTTCAACATTCCCATTTAAAGTTCCACTATCGAAGTCACACCGGTGAGAAACCTTATCAATGTGAGATATGCAAAAGTCAATTTTCTCATCCTTCCAATCTCAAAACTCACCTTAAATCTCATTCTAATATTCACGCTGGAGGAGAGCAATATCATTGTGATGTGTGTAATAAACAAATACGAAAACTCCATAATTTTCAAGCTCATATGCGAATGCACACCGGTGAAAAGCCCTTTCGCTGTGCTGTGTGCAACCAACACTTCTCTCAACAATGCCATTTAGCGTTCCATTATCGAACTCACTCCTGTGTGCGACCCACGTGATCTGTGCAAACCCCTCTCTCCACTCTTAAAACTCATGAAATATAAATATTTAGTTTAAGATAGCAAGTTTGCGAGATAAGTTTGGGCAAAAGTTGCACCCGCCGCGAAAGCGTGGAGGTTCTGGTTCGACTCCAAGGGGTGCAACTTTTGCCCAATCTCGCAAACTTGCTATCTTAAACGATATATTGACTGACTAATGAACAGTCTATTTGAGCATTGATTGAAAAAATTCAATCTTTTTCAAACAAGGCTCTATCTAGTTAACAAATATTTAGATTTCAACCTTTCCATTCTCTATTGATTAGTCCATAGAATTAATGTATCATGTATGACTATTGTCTGTATAAAAAAAAAAGTTTTTTCTTCTATTCGTCTATTTCACTCTTCGTTCCTATTTATACCAAATATTGTGAATAATTTCACTTGTACAAAGAAATATTTTCAAGTTTTTTAAATTGTGAGCGTTTATTCCAATCTGCCTTGATGTTTTGGGTGTTCGTCAAATCCTTCCTCAGTTGTCACTTGTAACAATCATGTGGTGTGATTTCCCAGATTTTGGCACACTTGGATTGGTATGTCCAATGAACAGAATACACTCCATTTATTTGGTTGAATTACAATTACATATATGAAAAGAATTGTTAAAAAATAATGCTATCAAACTATATAAGAATAACATAAAGATATTTCTGTTAATTTAATCAGGTTCTGAAGATGATGATTCGAAAAAGATTAAAGCGTAACGTTTGACCTTCCAAATTTTGTTTTTTTTTTCTTTATTAATCATATAAAATGCTTCTTCTAGGATCAAATTAAAATAAAATTAAAAAGTATATATTTATTCTTCTTTTTTTTAACATTTTAATTAACAAATATTACTTTTGAATTTTTTTTAAATCTTGAGGATTCATATAGTAATAAATTTTGCCAGATTCCACTTTTCGGGTCATAAATAATTTAAAATAAATTTTCCATATGTTTAGTTCCTGAACTGAAACTGAATTTAATAAAAAATAAAAGAAAATAATAAATATACTTACAAATGAAATGACGGTTGTAGTTGGTGTTTACCATATTTAATTTTGGAAATTCATTTTTTAATTATTTTATTAACAATTTGATTATATTTTTCACTAAATAAAAAAAAAACAACATCGTCAATGCTTTAAAACATTAAAAAATATGAAATATTTTTCAAAGGGAGTTGGTTATTCGTTATTTACAAGGTAATTATTTACGCGTAAATAACCGTGTAATTTACTCGGCTGTAAATAACTTGCTTAATGGAGACTACCTGGCTGCCTGCTCCTTTAAAAACAACAGCCACTTTATTTCTTCAAAGCTAAAAAAGTAAAATGATTGAACACCGTACGAGTATCATACCTTTGTTAGTTGAA
This sequence comes from Euborellia annulipes, assembly GCA_023213315.1. NCBI lineage: Eukaryota > Metazoa > Arthropoda > Insecta > Dermaptera > Anisolabididae > Euborellia > Euborellia annulipes. Next base: position 51,034 of record JAKCPI010007918.1, read on the forward strand.
TCATTTTTTCGGAGCGCAGAATTATTCTAGGTAGAAAAGGAGTCACGGAGGGAAGTGATGAAGTTTGGGGATTTGAAATTTTGCCATTAAAATTACAATCAAAGCCCTATACTTGAATATTTTTATTTTATTTTACATTTTCCTATTGTTTTGAAGAATAAACTGCTGTTGTCATTATAGAACAGACTCTTCGTCCTTATTTTGAATTGAAAATCAAAGATATTTTAGATCTCAGAAAACTATTCCTTTAAATTATCGATTTGATAAAAGTTTCTAGTAAGGAAGAAAGAAAAGAGCGATTGCAGCTATGTTTATTTCGTTTATTTAGCGCTTCAAGCCGACGTTCGGTCAGATATACGACCATCTTCAGGGCTACAATCAATAACAGAAAGGAGCGAGTGAGTTTACAGTTAAAAAAGAAGAAATTTTGTTTTCTTACATCACATGCGCACAAAATTGACAATTATAATGAAATTAATGATAAAAGGTACAAGTTACATACAAGGTATATGAATAAAAATAAAAATATATAATATATAACAACCTGAAGCGTGTCAACAAAATTCCTCAAAATGTCGAATAGCACAATTGTGTAAAGTATATTTTGCCATTTTATAAGGACCAACAGGCTATGCGAGTCAAGTTTAGATTGACACGAGCTCTCTAAGAAATAAATTTATATAATACAAAAGAGGTATTATTTTTAGAATAAAGAAATTTAAATCCCTTCGATTAAATGATTTAAAAAAAATATACTATATTTATATACATTGGCCATAAAAGACCTTAATAGAACCAATTTTGTTTATAAAATGTTTCTATATAATAATACTGTGGATTTAAAGTCCTTTTTTGAATTTACGGTATTATTTTTGAAAATATAAAATTGAATCCAGTGTCAATCTTTTGAACGTGTTTCTCTCAAAACCTAATATTTTGACTGACAAGGAGACGGCCAAGTGAGTATATCCCGGATTCGTTTGAAAAAAAATTGAGGTGATACTTTGAGTCAAAAAAATGTTCACGTGTTTCGGCGTTTTACTCCATAGAGCCCCGATTGGCCAAAAAAAAAATAAATAAATACTGAAATAATTTTCGCGCTTTCAAGTAGTTTCTACTCAGCTATCCACCTCACTCTAATATAAAAGTTTCTATTTGTAACAAATTAATATCTTCTGGTTAGAAGAAAAAGTTTGTAAGAAAATATAAATTTTTTAAAATTATTTATTGCCCTCGAGATTGGTGTAGTTGGTAGCGCGCCTGCCTTGTATACCAAGGATCTCGGGTTCGGATCCCAGGCAGTCCGATGATTTTATTTAAGCCATTCGGTAAGAATGCCTGGACTCCCAACAGATAATTACTAAAATAATGAGTATCGTCAAAGTATTATATGGCCTAAGTTGCCGAAACGAGAATGTGGGTATGTGTGAGTGAGTGTAAGTGTGAATGGGAAAAAAGTGTGAGTGTTAAAAAAAAAAAAAAAAAAAAAAAAAAAAAAAAACAGAACGACAGCTTATAATTTTATTGATTCATCCAGAATTAATTTATAAATATCTTCTGTCAATGGGACGTAATAGAAATCCTTATAAATATAAATGTGATCGTCGATGCTGCGAATGTCAAATCCTTCTTTTTTCAAATTGTGTTTCTTCATTTTGAATGTAGTCGTCAGGTCCATCTGGTCAAGGATTCGAATGAAAATCGGCCTCGCGTAGGGCGGCAAATTCCTTTGGATCTCCTCGGAGAATCTTTCCAAGTTGAGTTGATTTTTCTTATCAATGATCGCCGCCATCCCGGCGCGGCCTTCAAATCCCGGAACCTGAAATGGAAATTTTATCAATTTCTTTGGGATGAAAAAAACCCGAAATTCCCGCATTACCTCCACTCCAAAAACGCAAACTTCACAATCTGAGAGGGTCGTTATAATATTTTCTATTTCAGTCGTTGATACGTTTTCTCCTTTCCATCTGAAAAAGATTTCATTGTTTTAAATAAACAGGCCTAAGCTTATATCGTTTTGGCTTTTTTTGCATAGTTTAACTTCACCTGTAAGTGTCGCCAATTCGATCCTTGAAATAAAAATACCCAAATGCATCTTTCTCTAAAATATCTCCTAAAAAAATGTTATTTTTTTTGCATTTTATTTTATTAAAATCATGGTTATTTATTTATTTATTTATTTATTTATTTACCTGAATTAAAATATCTATCTCCATTTTTAAAGACATTATACAAAATTTTTTTATCCGATTCTTTTTGATCAACATATCCGTGAAATTGTCCGACGATGTTGTCCCGGATCCGGGAGACCAAGAGCCCGGGCTTTCCTTAAAAAGAGAAGAGCCGAAAATGAAATCGCTCGTTTGCTTTGCTTGTTAGAAGGATTTGCCACCAACTCACCAATCTCTGCCCGTTCACAAAATCCTTTTCTATTTCTAAACGGGAGTCCCGAGGCAGAGTCAAATTTTAGGAGCGCCACAGGATTTAAACAATCTGGGATTATATTTGGTATAAATCCTACGCTTCCGATTTTATTGACGAAATTTACTGAAAGACAAAAAAATTAAAAAAAAAAAAAAAACACTTGAGAAATTTAGTAATTCTTGTGCGGAGTCGCTCAGCTCAAAAAATCTCTATTAAGCCGGCCGGCCATTCCCGATCGCTCCAAATGGATGTCATCCATTCACTACACGACATTCCTTTGTTTTTCCCCACTCACGGTCAGTTTTTGGAGTGACATCGCTCCATTTGGACGGATGGAGCGATCGTGAATGGCCGGCGTTAGTTTTACTTTCTCTTACCTCTATATTGTTAATATATGGGTCATTCCATGCCAAATCGACAAATCTTTTTTCTACCCCTTAAAAGACATTTTTGAGAATTTTTTCAAATTTTTTTACAAAACTAAAAAAAAGTTATGGATTTTTGAAAAAATTGCTCTTTTTTTTCAAATAACTATAACTTATTTTGAAATTGATATTTCGGAACCCCGCAAGGCTATAAAAATTTTGTTTTTTAATGTAGTTTTCAGAAAAAAATACAAAAATTATTTCAGAAGCCCGGATATATGAAATATTTCAGTTTTTTTGAAAAAACCCTAATTTTAATCCGACTTTTTTTTTTAAACTCAAAAAAAACTCCAACTAATTCTACAATTATCCCCCCTAATTTCAAGATGTGCCGACAATTGCTTCTATTTTTTTTTTTTTTTTGTTATAAAAAAATTTTTCTTGAAATTTGGGTTATTTTTTACGTAACATTTTTATGAAATTTTTTCAGCTTTCTCGTGAAACTTTAGAAGTTGAAAAATGATATTTTATTCGAAAATTTTAAGTGATGATGACTTTGTCGATTTGGCATGGAATGACCCATATATAAGCACAGAACACAACTTTCGATTACCGAAGGTGTGTGTGCTATGCGATCAGTCACACCAGATTTTTTTACTTAAGTAGCCTAATTAATTTAATTTGTTTAATGTGTTATAACTGTGAAGATTTAATCAGGAAACCGCACACGAACTTGACAATTATTTGCTCTGATGAAGGTCGTGACAGATGACCGAAACGTCGGCAAGTAAAAATTAAATAAAAGGTTTTTTATTTAATCTCCTGGCTGCAAAGTGTCTTTCGGTTTCCTGATTAATTTGATTAATTTAATTTGTTCTCGCAATTGCGAAATTCGCAATCCACATTTTTCGAAAGCTAAAAGACTATTTACTCACTGATATTTGCGTTCCCTTCGGTAGCTCCATATAATTCTTTAATTTCGTTAATTCCAAAACGTTGCTTCATTCTCTGCCAGCATTCTGGTCTCGCTCCATTCCCAATAAACACTCGAACTTGATGATGCCGATCGAGCGGAGACTCAGGAGTCGCCAATAAATATCGACACATTTCGCCAATATACTGCGAGGCCTAAAAAGTTGCATTATTAAATTTTAGAACAGAATCCGCGCGCGGTGATAAAAATAAATTTACCGTGCAATTATATTTAATGCAATCTTTCCAAAAATTGGTGACAGAAAATTGCTCGCGTAGAGTAACTGGGACGCCAAGAAACAGTGCTGTGGCCACGCCAACAACCCCCGAGGCGCTGTGATATAAGGGCATTGGCGAATACAGGATATCGATTTCCGGGGAGAGACCGATTCCATATTTGATCAGGACACTCGCCATCATAATTCTAGATAAAAAAAAAGTCTAAATATTTTTCTTTTCTTTTCAAAATTAAGTTTTTCGCTTCCACCTTGAATTCGGCATCCTCGCGGCCTTTGGGAGTCCCGTCGTCCCTGAAGTGTAGATATACAAGACAGGATCATAAAAAGTTAAAGAAATGCTCGGCTTCTTTTCCGGAGCATTTAACAGAAGCTCTAATAACAATTTTGCATTGAATGCGCTATTTAAGGAATCGAAATTTCCTGATTGATTCGTTTCATAAGAATAAACTTGCAATTCTCCAGCTATTTGAGAGGCGATTTCATTTAGGGCTGCAAAAAATTAAAAGATCGATTTATTTTAAGAATTAGTGGTCTGAGGCGTCGCACGCCGTCTGGGGTCGTCCACATATTACGTAAGGCTTTAGGGGGGGAGGGGATGGGTCTGGCCAAAAAGGTTACTAATTTGTGACATGAGGGATCCGGGGGTTTCTTCTAAGTGTGACAATTCAAATAAATTAAAAAAAAA
>JAKCPI010007919.1:0-57107 GCA_023213315.1 Euborellia annulipes
ACCTCCACCCTCTCTGCATTCATTCATTCATTCCACATTTCAATACAGAAGCAGTAGAGGGTCCAAATTAATAAGTGCCTGCGATCTAATCTCGAGTGATAGATGTCTGCACTGGCACTTACAGTAGATGGGAGGGGAAGCCGAAGAGGAGGATCGATTCTCACTCACTCTTTTTATACAAGACGATGATGGTGATGATGATGACGATATCATTTACCCATTTGATTTATATCCATTTGTGCTCTTATTAAACAAATGATTTGCGATTCTCATTTCATTCTTGTTTGTCGTCAAGGAATAATCGGGTGAGTTCTGGTATCTCGACCTAGGCGAGAAATTGAATTTGATAGCATTCAATCGAAATCGGGGTCTAAACGGCCTCAGATGCCGAAATATACTTTAAATAAATTAAAAAAAAAAATAGTATATGTATTGATAATAATTCCTCCCCCCCCTCTCCACTAGCAAACGAATATTTAAAAATCTGGTGTGATGGTCGCAAAAATTTAAAGTAAGTTTAGATGAATTATCTGTCAAATAGTTGAGCACTCTTGCAAAAGATGGCAGGCTAGTCTAACAGCCGGTATTATCAGATCCCCTAATAGACTATATTTATATGCTTTTATAAATGATACATGAAATATAATAACATTTAATTCTTAAAAGATCAATGGAAATCAACCAAATGCATTAAATAGTATTAGCTACCATTCTGACATCTCTTGGCAAATTATCGCGACAAGTGTTTTTTTTTTGGCTTACTTTTTAAGAGACACTCTTAACGGGAAAAACATGCGTAACATCTACACTACTAAACCCCCTTAAAATTAAGGTCTTTTTTTTATTTATTTTCCTAAAAAATAAAAATACAATCAGACGGATACTCTGCAATTATACAGTATATAGAAATTCTAAAAATTCTATCTGTCTAACTCCCCTCTTTTAAAGATTTTAATTTTTTTTTAGCCCTCGGGTTTGGTGTAGGGGTTAGCGTGCTAACCTCGTATACCAAAAGTCATGGGTTCGGACCCCAGGCAGTCCGATGATTTTATTTAAGCCATTTGGATACCAAATGGCTTAAATAAGACTGCCTGGACCTCCAAAAGATATATTAAACATACGAGAATCGTTTAAAGTCTTATTTGTTAAATAGTCTAAAGTTGCCGAAAAGACTGTGTGAATGAGAAAAAAGTGCGAATGATTGAAAAAAAAGAGATTTTTTTATTTTTTTCGTTTAGATAGAAAAAAAAACGAATCCACTTTTTGACGTGTCTTGTCTTTCTGACACTAGAATTGTAAATCTGGGAATAGATCAAATTGCTAGTTGCACTTGCTTCCAACAAGTTGAAATTTGTTTTCATATTCTTCTCTTTTTTCTACAACTAAATACTGAAGCTTCTGAGATAGAAAATGAAAGGCGATTTTTGATTGCCTTTAGAGCATTCGTTCCTGTTTAGTTGCCTATCGTTTAGGCGTTTCGGCTTTCTTTTCTCTGGGAGCTCATTTAGGTTGGCCAAGAACTAAAAAGCTTCATTTCTAGCAGGAAAAAAAAATGTGGAGTCTGCTTGTCAGACCAGATGTTCTGTGTCGACACTACGGCACATTTGAATTCAAGATAGAAAATTTATAAGTATGGGAAAATATTTATATTATGATACCATTTCTCCTATCTTTCCTATGAAGTATAAGAGAAAAGTGGACTTCAGAAGATTTCAATGGCGAAATGAGAATATACATTTTAAAGAGCATCTAAAAAATAATTGATTTTTGGAATTTTAATCAAAATCGTTGGAGCGAATTTTGAGAAAATCGGAAAAACTGAAAAATTGCATCAGTAAAGTACTAGTACTATTTGGCCGATTTTGTTCAAAAGCTTCGTGTCACGTCCCATGGGGGTGCCTAACTTAAATATAAAATTTCAACATCCTAGCTCTTTTCTTTCTTGAGATATTTTGTTCACAGACACACAGACACACAGACAGACAGACAGACCATGTCGCGAAAACCACTTTTTTGGATTCAGGGGACCTCAAAACGTGTATATCCATCAAAATCAAGACATCGAATTTTTGACATGAAACCAATACTTTCTCTCTCTATATATATTAACATATATATAGAGGTAAGAGAAAGTAAAAATTGTAGGGAAAGTGGTGTCTCTCCTAGCTCTTTTTGTTCTTGAGATATTTTGTTGACAGACAGACCATGTCGCGAAAACTTTTTTGGATTCAGGGGAGCTCAAAACGTGTATTTCCGTCAAAATTTCGACATCGAATTTTTGACATGAATCCAATACTTTCTCTCTATATATATTAGCATACACATATAGGTAAGAGAAAGTAAAAATTAAACATCAAGTTTTGTTTTGTTTAGTTGCTAATAAAATTCAATCTTTATAGATGGAAACCCTGAATGACGTCATCGTCGATCAAAGAGGAGAAATCTTAAATGGTTAGGGGGAGTATAAGAGAAGGGGAGGAGGGGGAGGGGATGAATTATGATTATTGCTATAACCACAGAGCATCTGTTCAAGGGAGGCCGATTGCAATTGCAAACCCCCCTCCCACGCATGTCTTTGAATCATTAGATCATGCATGCCTGCATGCTTACGCTCTCCCTTTGCTTTGCTCTTTTGGTTTTTGCGGTGGGGAAAATGAAATTGAAAGGCGGGGATTACCTGAACCTGAACAAAAAGGTGTTTGCAAAAAAATAAATAAATAAAAAAATCTTTGTGTGCTTTTATGAAAGCACGATGCAAGTGAAACTTTTTTCGGATCGTAGGCGTTTAACTGAAAATTTTCAGAAAATTATTCAATTAAGGGCATTAAAATCGCATTTTTAATCTTAACTTAATAATTGGAAAATGGAAAATCAATAGACGCATGTTAAAAACTGAGAACAATATTTATTTACCAATTGAAGATTTGAATAATTTTAAATTATTTTAAAAATTATATTTTATCAATTAAATAATTAAATCTCACAATTATTTTTTTTATAATTCGTCATATATATTAAATTTCAACTTTCCTATTTTTGACGTCACGGCTTGTAACGCGACATGCTGATAGAAGAGCGAAAAAATTTGAGAGGATCAAATAAAAGTTTCACTTTAATAAATCAACGGCCTTTGCCTTTTAGAGATTTTCGCCAGGAAGAAATCACAATTCGGGCTCTCTATTCGTTGTTTGTTCCTTTTGAAAAATTAATGAGAAAGAATCCTTGTGTTTCCGTTTTCTACAACAACAACAACAACAACAATATTACTGCAAATAGAGTATTTCTTTAAAGATTAACCCCCGAGCAATTTCCGAAAGGAACGCAACGTCTTAAGAGAGGCTTTGGGAGGGAGGGGGGGGATGGGAGATCAATCAATGAGTTGTTGTAGGCCTGCAATAAATAGATAGCATTGCTTATTTTGAAGAACATCAAACTATTGTCAAAAATATTGACAATTGTTTGATCTTCACTAATATTTAACATAGTTTTACTAGAAAAATTAATTATTTTATTTGATGTTTCCATTTTAGTGCAGGATCTCTCAGGTGGCTGTTATTTTTCGGAATACTGTGCCCAAGTCGAAGGATCTTGAGGGTTCCAATATAATTTCATTAGTTTGTCATAATTATTGCAATTTTTTCTTTTTCCTAAAAATATAAATGGAAATAAAGTTAATAAACATATAAATATCAGGAAAAATATTTTAAAGTATATAATAAAATCCAATACTTACAATTTTAACGTATTTGACAATATTTAAATATATATATCACGTGATCATTTCATCGGTTGAATACCCTGCTCTCTTGCGGATAAGTGTCAAAATTTCAATCGTGACGTCACACAATTTTAAATTGTCCCTTAGGAGTGCACTCTCCTCCCCCCCCCTTATTTAAATGTTCTTGTTGAAATTGTTGAATATGAATAAAAGCGTGGGGCGCTCATTGATAGCTTAAGGGGGGTTCAGGGCGACGTCTAAACGTTCTTTAAAAATAACTAGACTATTATAAGGAATTTTTCAATGCGGTTTTTTTACTTTCTCTTACCTATGTATATATGTAATATATATATAGAGAGAAAGTATTGGATTCATGTCAAAAATTCGATGTCGAGATTTTGATGGATCTTCACGTTTTGAGGTCCCCTGAATCCAAAAAAGTGGTTTTCGCGACATGGTCTGTCTGTGTGTGGGTGGGTGCGTGGGTGGGTGTGTGGGTGTGTGTCAAATTTTAAGCATGAAGGAATTGAGCTATGAGGCTGAAATTTTATATTTAAGTTAAACACCCCCGGGACCGGAAAAATAAGCTTTTAATCAAAATCGGCCAAAGAGTACTAGTACTTTACTGATGTACTTTTTCAGTTTTTTTCGATTTTCTCAAAATTCGCTCTAACGATTTTGATTAAAATTCAAAAATCAATTATTTTTTAGATGCTCTTTCAAATGTATATTCTCGTTTTGCCCACAAAATTGTTTGAAGCACACTTTACTCTTGTGCTTCATAGGAAAGATAGGAGAAATGGTTGCCATGGTAACAAAATATAAATATTTTCCCATACTTATAAATTTTACATCTGAATTCAAATATTCCCTACTGCCGGGAACTAAATACATGTCGACACAAAAAATCTGGTGTGACAAGCACAGTACACAACTTTCGATTACCGAAGGTAAGAGAAAGTTGTGTGCTGTGCGCCAGTCACACCAGATTTTTTTTAATGAATTAAATTCATAAGAGATTATTGGGACATCGAGCTATAATTTGTTTAATGACTTCACACTTTTTTTTTTTTTTCTCATACGCACTCACACTCACACACACATTCACACAGTCTTTTCGGCAACTTAGGCCATTTAAGACTTTGACGATAACCGTTGTAATTAATATATCAATTTGGTGTTCAGGCATTTCTATTTAAGCCATCTGGTATCCAAATGGCTTAAATAAAATCATCGAACTGCCTGGGTCCGAACCCGCGACGTTTGGTATAGGAGGTAGGCACGCTACCTACTACGCCAGACCCGGGGCGTTTAATGACTTATTAAAAAATTATCGTATTTAATTTTTTTGTTATCAAGCAAATACAAAAAAACAATCTGTCCCAATAATCTTGAATTTTTTCTAAATTTAAAAATGAATTTATTGTTATTATTAATCACATATTAATTAAGAAATTTTTCAAATAAGCTTACAAGGGGAGGGCACGACCTTGGCATTTCATTTTGGGATGAAACTTCGGGTGATGATTGTAGACCGTTAGGGGGGTTCACCCCTTGAAATAGTAACGCGCAACGCTCAATAGATACGGAGAAAATGACGTTTAAAAAATTCAAAGTTCGCTTATATACTAGTTAGGCTTTTTATATGACAATGGCGACAATAGTCTAGCCTGTAGCGTGTCTACCCACCAAACTGGCGCTTGGGGTTCGAATCTCGCCTCGACTTATTTTTTTTTTTTTATTAAATTATTTATTTTATTGTTTTTATAATTAAATAAATTGATTATTTAATATTATAGATTATTTATTAATAGAGAAATTTTTGTGAACGTAAATGATGTTTGTCTGTTTTCCAACTGATCTTTTAAAAAATAATTCATTGTTCTTGTAAAAATTATTCCGCTTTAATTAATTGTGCTAGATGCCGAAAAAATTTTTGTTTCAAATGTTTTTATGATGATTATCATTCAGTCTCACGTTTGTAATAAAAAAGTATAATGTATAAATGCTTATAATGTAAAATCAAGAAATAAGATTGAAACTTTTTACTTATTAATAGCCTAAATTATAGTATTTTGAATAATAGTTTATTAAATAATAGTGTATTTATTTGGTAGTTATTTAAAATATTGCTATTGAATATAATTATGATTTAAAATTTAGTCTTTTTTTTGTTAGCAAAATAACACTATAGTTATTTATTAATAAATAATCTTTAATATTAAATAATAAATTTATTTAATTGTAAAAACAATAAAATAAATATTTTAATTAAAAAAAAAAAAAAGTCGTGCACGGGATTCGAACCCCAAGCGCCCATTTGGTAGGTAGACACGCTACCTACTAGACTATTGTCGCCATTGTCATATAAAAAGCCTAACTAGTATATAAGCGAACTTTGAATTTTTTAAACGTCATTTTCTCCGTATCTATTGAGCGTTGCGCGTTACTATTTCAAGGGGTGAACCCCTAACGGTATACAATCATCACCCGAAGTTTCATCCCAAAATGAAATGCCAAGGTCGTGCCCTCCCCTTGTTAGATGATTTATTTAAAAATCAACTGTCAAATTAGTTCAGCATTCTTGCAATAGATGGCAGGCTAGTCTAACAGCCGGTATTATCAGATTCCCTATTAGACTATATTTATTTTTATGCTTTTATAAAAGATAGATAATATATAATAACACTATAGGTCATTTTGATAACTTACCTACCCCAACATGAAATTCCAAGTTGAAGGACAAACTTCAATGCATTTAGATAGGGATTTATATGAAAATGTTTGTTTTTGAGTTATTTAGGCTCTCCAAATACTCAAAGATGCCAAAATTTTGTTATATTATCAATTGTGCTCGTAAAGGATATCAAGAGAAGTACAGATTCTTTACAGAATTAAATTTTAAACATAAAATAAGTTGAATCAACTGTCAGTGTCAGAGGTTATGCTCAATAAAAAACAAGAAATTTGACTAAAAGGAAGTTCAAATACACTTTAAACACTTTATCTCAGGTAAATAACAAATAAAAATATCTATTTTGTTTCATATAATGATTCAAAACATTATTTAGGATAATCAACAAAGGTGAAACATCTCACAAGTGACAAGTGGGTCTCTGCTGGCTTGAATAGTGCTTGAATATGTGTTATAATTAAAATAAACGGATATAATCTAAGTAATAAACATATTTAAATAAAAAAGACAGCGATATGAACAACAAAGGAAGGGTTTAAAGGTATGTTTACTTTTCTTATTCCAAATATGATTCAACCACCCATTCTACATTTACCTATATATATTTCCATTCACACATTGCAATTATTCATTATTTTCGAAATAATTTATATTTCTACTGTAAAATTTTAATTACTTAATTACTTGTTTTTTTTTTTTTTAGTTACTCAGATAGATTCTCATATATACCTGAAGAAAGGCAAAATAAACTCCTGGGATTAAAAAAACAAATAAAATAAATTAATATTTATATTAAACTTTCTATATTAAATTAATATAGGCCTATAAAAATAATAATTATATGTTTTAACACATTATTTCATAGATCTTTATAAGGTAAATGTACATATAATAAATAAATACAAACATTATATCAGGTATTTCCTGTTGTAATTTTATAAAAACCCATCCTTCCTTGTCTTTATTTATTTTTTAATAGCTATTAGCAGACAGATTTTCCAAAAGATATTAAATAAGGACAAAAATAGATAAATTAGAAATTTTTACCATAACCTAACAAAATTGTTCTACCGTTAAATCACATGAAATTAAACTTGTTTATGGATAAATAAGCACCTATATAAATCTAATGATCCTATTTTATATTAATATTTGATCAAATAGCTGAAAAAATTAAAATTTATAAGCTAATTAGCCTGATTTAAGGAAGCGCTTCAATGTAAATCCTATGGGCGGAATAGCAAAGTTTGTCCTTCAACTCCGAATTTCATGTTGGGGTAGGTAAGTTATCAAAATGACCTATTATTGTTGAAAGATCAATGCAAATCAACCAAATGCATTAAATATTATTAGCACCCATTCTGACATCTCTTGGCAAATTTTTGAATTACTTGATTTTTTGGGCATACTGTTTATGACACACTACGCCCTCTTATATGCGTAACACCTTCGGTCCTATTCCGCCTTAAGGCAGCGTTTTCCAACCTGTGAGGCGCGCCTCCCTAGGGAGGCCACCAGGACCAATTTTCCAAATGATGGCAAGTGTCTTAAGCAAAGCATTTAAAATGGACATGGTGCTGTTTGCATTCTGCGCCTGCGCACTTGTGAGTTGTGCTAAATAAATAAATAAATAAATGAAGACTAATTAATAACTAAAAGGGATTTTTCTTCTCTTATCTACCCCTTGCTATAATAAATCTTGCTCTTGGGGCGCGCGTGTGTCCTCTGGACGACGGATGGATTGAATATGATTGCGACGTGGTCACACATCCACTGCGAGGATTTTCTCCTTCGCCGCTGCCCAATCGGTAATTTATAGTTTGTCAAATGAATGGATGAATGGATGAATGAATGAAATGAGACAAAAAAGGAAGGATTTGCTCTTCGCTCAATGACTCAGGCAGGCAAATAATACAATTTCCCTTTTTTTGCTCCCACGCATTGGATGGAGAAAAAATAAAAATGATCCTCTCTTGAAATGTATACTGAGAAAGCGTTTCGATACGGAAATACACGTGAACAAAATACTCTCTTTGATGATCGAGAGTTTGTTTTAGGGAATTAAAAAAATCTGGTGTGACATAGCACAGAACACGACTTTCGATTACAGAAGGTAAGTCACACCATATTTGATTTTGGCGTCCATCTATTTTGTGTTTGCTTTTTCTGAATCAAGTTCTAGAGAGGTATCCATCTCGCTGCATTCTAAACTTGGCGAAATGCAGTGAGGTGGATAGAATGGGCCCTATTTGGTGTAATTGTATACAGATGACTAAATATTTATTTAGAAAAATACCGAAAATTAATAATTTATTAAATATAGAAGAAGCCCTTGACCCGTGGCTCAGAGAGCATACACTAGCTCCTCCTTGCCGAGGTCCCGGGTTCGCCTCCCGCCCCAGGCGGGTCATTTTATTTGATTACATATCTTTGAAATAAATAGGCGAAAAAGACCTGAAAAAATATATAATTAGATGAGAAGATGAGTGCGACTCGAAACGTCGGCGACAGAAGATAACGTTTTTTATTTTTAGTTGGCTGCTGCGGGACGGGACGGGAAGGCTCAAGTATTTGTCTTTGCCTCCCCCCCCCCCCTGGATGCAAGAATCGCTGGGACAAAGTCTAAATAAAAGATATTTTGTGATTTATTTTAATATTTTGTTTTTGGTAGGTCGATTGTGCCAAGAGTTTATTTTCCCTTGACGCTGCAGCAAAAAATCTTTAGAATAGACCCTCAATGTTATTGGGTACTTGGCTGGGTCGTTTGTACTTTCTCTTATATGAAATATATAGAGAGAGAAAGTATTGGATTCATGTCAAAAATTCGATGTCGAGTTTTTGATGGATCTTCAATCGTTTTGAGGTCCCCTGAATCCAAAAAAGTGGGTTTCGCGACATGGTCTGTCTGTGTGTGTGTGTGTGTGTGTGTGTGTCTGTCTGTCTGTGTGACTGTGAACAAAATATCTCAGGAACTAAAAGATCTACGAGGATGAAATTTTATATTTAAGTTGCACACCCCCACAAAGGGTGAAAATAAACTTTTGATCAAAATCAGCCAAAGAGTACTAGTACTTTACTGATGTACTTTTTCAGTTTTTTTTTTCGATTTTCTCAAAATTCACTCCAACGATTTTGTTTAAAATTCATAAATGAACAATTTTTTAGATGCTCTTTTTTTTTTTTTTTTAAACATTCACACTTTTTCTCATTTACACTCACACTCACACACTCATTCACTCAGTCTTTTCGGCAATTCAGGCCTAGATGCTCTTTAAAAAGTACATCAGTGAAATTTTTCGTGGAAATCGTTTGAAGTACACTTTACTCATGTGGAAGCATTCGTAGCTCAGCCTCATCTATGAATCATCGCGTGGTCAAGTTAACTAAAGTGCTAAGAGCAAATAAATATATCTCGACACAAAAAATCTGGTGTGACAGCACGGTGCACAACTATCTCCTGCCAAAGGGTAAGAGAAAGTTGTGTGCTGTGCGCCAGCCACACCAGATTTTCTCGGAGCGAAATGTAATCCCCGGCAAAAGTGGCCACTCAGATGGACATTACAGACAGAATTTTAACCTCAAAGTTTTGAAATTTCGACCGAAAATCCCAAAATTGGCAATAAGTTTCTAAATTTTGAGGTTAAAATTCCCACAGAAGATTTAAAAAAAAGAAAATTCTATCTGTAATGTCCATTGTGGGTGGTGGGCCTCTTTTGCCAAGGATTCTATTTCGCTCCGAACAATAGTGGTAAAAAGACCCGCCCTATTGGCTACATGGCGTCTATTTTACCAATGGACCTGAGCGAGCAGCATCTTCTTCATTCTCACCTCTAAATGCAAAGTCATATTGAAGAATCCAATATTCTCTATAATATTTAACACAATAACAGCGATATGTTGATCCCGGAGAAGGACAAGAAACGAAGACACAGAAAAAAATCTGGTGTGGCTGGTCGCACAGCACACAATACCCTTTGGCAAGAGAAAGTTGTGTACTGTGCTGTTCACACCAGATTTTGTGTCGACATATATTTAGTTGCTCTTAGCAATTTAGTTCCTAATTTGACCACGCGATGATTCATAGATGGCGCTGAGCTACGAATGCTTCATCAGTAAAGTGTACTTCAAACGATTTCCACGAAAAATTTCACTGATATACTTTTTAAAGAGCATCTAAAAAATAATGAATTTTTGAATTTTAATCAAAATCGTAGCAACGAATTTTGAGAAAATTGAAAAAAGCTGAAAAAGTACATCAGTAAAGTACTAGTACTTTATGGCCGATTTTGTTCAAAAGCTTATTTACACGAGTTCGGGGGATGCCTAACTTAAATATAAAATTTCAAACTCGTAGCTCTTTTAGTTCCTGAGATATTTTGTTAACAGACAGACCATGTCGCGAAAAGCATTTTTTTGGATTCAGGGGACCTCAAAACGTGTATATCCGTCAAAATCATCAAATCTTTGACATGAATCCAATACTCTCTCACTCTATATATTATCATATATAGGGGTAAGAGAAAACAAAAAGCACATGCCATGCCAACTTAGTAGCAGAGAGCATTCACGCATTTTTCGCCCCGATAATTGTTAGTTAATGTTTCGATGGGTTGCTTGTTCGAGTGCTTATAGTTTGTAGCTTTAGCAGCCCTCTGAAAGTTTAATCTCTTCTCCTAGATAAGAGAGATCCCAAAAGACCTCCCCCACCCCCTCCCCACTCTTAGTTCGGAAACTTGTAAAAGGGTTGCCGCCACTTAGTACGCTGCGAGGGACAAATAAACTCCCAATTCACCATTTAGTATGGCAAAAGTCCGAAATTGGACAAATGAAAAAAAGGGAATCTGGTGTGACTGGTCACACCAGCTTTTTTAGATACAAGGGAGTGTTTGTGTACATGTACACACTTGTGTATATAAATTGATTAGAGTCGGGCCTATTTTCGATGATCACCTTGCAGAGTCTCTCTCAATTTGAAATCAAATAACTCAAAAACGAAGGTCGATAGAAGGAGAGAGTATTTTCTCTTGTCACTTGAGACGGGACGGGCGACGGACTAGTAACTGTGATATACAGTGGCGGATCTAAAAACAATTGTACTTGGATGTGTGAGGGAATCCCGCGCCGGTTCGGATAAGGTGAGTCGATTATTCAAAGTTAACATTTCCATAGTCTTATATTCTTCTAAAAGAAAAAAAAAATATTTTTGATTTTTTTATTTAAATTGATTTTAGAGGTCGAAGTTCTGAGGAAGGCGCCGTTTCGGGCGGGAATATTCGTTTATTTCAAGTTTAATTAATTTAAAAAAAAAAAATTCTATCAGAATTTGTAAATGCTTTTTTTATAAGAAAAAAAATCGAAAGCGGATTTCATAAGAAGAGAAGAGGAAAGGGAGGGTAATATGGAATACCTTAACTTTTAGTGGTCCTCGCAAGATGTTAGAAAAAATAAGAAACAACGAATTTATATTATAAATTCAGGGTTTACAAAATTCGCAAATAAAGATTCCTCCTTCGGTATTCCATATTAGCCGACTCGCCATTTTAGACAACGAATGAAGGCACCTCAACAAGCTCATGGTGGAAATCAGTTTGCGAGATTATAATAAGCACACAGAGTTTGACAAACTCTTATCTCGAATAAAACGAGATGGCTCAAAAAAATAACTCAACTGAGATGACGGGATAGCGAGCGACAAGGCGAGGACTCTAGTGGACTCTGGTTTGACAAGCATCGGATAAAGTGCAGCACCTAGGGAGGGGAGTTGGAGAGATTTGCCACACTATTCCATATTACCCTCCCGGGGGGGGGGTAAGGGGTAAAGGGAAGTAGCCAGGCAACGTCTCTTGTGATCAACTCTTTGGGGCAAGTTTGTTACAAGGGTTCAAAGGTTCTCTCTCCTGCTGGATATTAATTATGGATTATGGATGTGGTGAGTAATATTATAAATGAGGGGAGGGGAAAGGGAAGAGATGAAACAACTCTGGAGGGATTTCCTCTAACCTTCACAAGGCCTGTGAAATAAATCTAATTCAAAATTTGCCCTTTCTTTTTAAAGTTATTTTTTTTTTTTTTTGTTTCATGACACTCATGTCAGGTTGCAAGAAAACAGTCTAAACATCGCTTTGGGCGTTAAAATTATAGGCTGTTGCTAAAGCAAAGTTAAGGGGGAATAGGACCGAAGGTGTTACGCATGTTTTCCCCGATAAGATGGCGTTGTGTGTCATAAAAAAATCAAGTAATTCAAAAATTTGCCAAGAGATGTCAGAATGGTAGCTAATAATATTTAATGCATTTGGTTGATTTTCATTGATCTTTTAACAATAAATGTTATTATATATTAAATGTATCTTGTATCTTTATAAAAGCATAAAAATATATAAATATAGGCTAATAGGGGATCGGCTGTTAGACTAGCCTGCCATCTATTGCAAGAATCCTAAACTAATTTGACAGTTGATTTTTAAATAAATCATCTAAGCTTATTTTAAAAATTTCTTAATTAATATGTGATTAATAATAACAACAAATTCATTTTTAAATTTAAAAAAAAAATTAAAGATTATTGGGACAGATTGTTTTTTTGTATTTGCTTGATAACAAAAAAATTAATTACGATAATTTTTTAATAAGTCATTAAACAAATTATAGCTCGACGTCCCAATAATCTCTTATGAATTTAATTCATTTAAAAAAAAACCGCATTGAAAAATTCCTTATAATAGTCTAGTTTTTTTTTTAAAGTACGTTTAGACGTCGCTCCTGAACCCCCTTAACTGTCTCTCACGATGATATAGGGACTAACTTACTTGCCGACTACGGTGCCAGGGGAGATAAATGATCAAAACATCTTATATCTAATCCAATTTATTGTACGAACACATCAAAACTATTACAGAAATTCACAAAAAAGCTTACAAGAATAATATGTGCCTCGCGGTGTTTTCTTATTAGTAATGGGTAATATCCGTTAAATGAAGAATGATCATATTTTTGTGTGGTCGACTAAGCGGAGAAGTGCAATCGATCAAGTAGGCGTAGCTGCATTTCTCTCGAATGCGATGCCGTGCATTAAAGAATCCAATCTGTGGAATCTTGAACTCCTCAACGGAACAAATCCTGGTGGTTCGCCGCTGCTGCTAAAGGAAGTTTTGCTTTAGTTTAACACGGCGAGAAATGTGTAACCATGAGCCAAGAAAACGCAAGCCCCACCCCACACCCTATTCTCATGTTTCTGACTGGTTAGAATAGGATGGGAATTTGTTTTTCATCATCATCATCATCCGATAAAAGGCCCGATTTGGGGTGGCCTAAGTGCCTTAAAAAAGAGGATTGCTCTGCCTGGGTAACCTAGGGCTGAGAAGGACCAACACCTCATAAAATCCCCCATCATAATCCGGGGCTGCGAAGAAGATTTTGAAGGACTCGTAAAAAATGGCCCATGAGGAAGAGAAAAAAGAGTGCGTCATGTGCACATGACAGATACCTAATGGGAAGGTTATTTTTCTAAACTTTATTAGTGCAAATTCATCAAGAAAAAAGTTCAAACTTGTTACTATTTGGTCTGGCATATTTTGCGTCAATTCGGCTTCACTTTTCTTGCCAGATTCAGATATTTATTTCGTAATAGAACATAAAAATAAACAAGGATTCGTTGGGGAATTGAGAGCTTCCGTTTCGCCTGTTCTTCTTCAAGTTTTTTTATTCTAGGTATTTGTTCACACAAAAAGACCAGAAAAGCAGAAATTTCGCCGATAAACAAAATGAGAAAGGCAATTTTAAGGTCGGCCATATTTAACGATATCTTCTCAACTTCCTCTAAATTTCTATCCTTTATTATATTCTTCAAAGTGATTTTCCATTCCGCCATAAAATCAAGCCATTGGGCAATGCCACTTTCATAAAAATAGCCCATTACCTTGTCTAGGAGATAATAGAATGGAAACTTGAGAACATGTTTAAAGATCGTCGTGACCGGGAAAGTGCCGACGTTTGCCCGTAAAATGTGCAGAGATCTTTTGAGTGTCGGGAATTGGTCCATGGCGTATTTGGCGCTCTTGTGAGATGTGACCAATACGAGCGAGGAATTCTTGACCTCCTCTACTCTCGTGAAGGGAATCTTTTTATTCAAATCTCCTATTTGCTCTCTATTAGCAAAAACTTGCCTTTGGAACTTGATTAAGAGTTCGTCCATTTCCCAATCCTCATTTTCTAGAAAGATTTTGAAACATATCTCTGGGTTTTTGCACCTTATAATCAAATTCCGATTTAGGATTTCTTTGATGCTATTAATTGGAACGCGTCTTCCAGGTTTGAGTAAATTAATAAAAACCATGGATTGTATTCCTGTGTAAAAGATTATTGAACTAACCAAAACGAAGAGGATAAGGCATCTGAGGATGGCGATGGAGCGCCAATCAGCTCCTTGGAAATACAAGATTGCCTTCAAACTGTTCAATATCGAAACGTTGCTTTTCAGGAGGAAATACTCAGCGATTGAGGCGATCAGCCAGGTGACGAAAATCAAGAGCCAGGGAGTGAAGTTGGAAAGAATTGCCTCGGAAAGGGAAAGATGATCTGCCGTCTTGGCAACAAAACACAAATGGCTCATATGGAATATTTTCGTTTTAATGTCGGTCCGGTTGAATAGAAAAGCTTCTTCGGGCATGATGATGGTTGCAGCTTTCTTTCGCTGCTTTCTGGACTTGGCCTCAGAAAAATTGAACAGCTTAATCACATATTCCTTAAAAGCATTATGTTTTTCCTCGAATGAAGAGCCTTCGGAATATTTTGTGGGCGTCATTTTTAAAAATTGCTGATGCATGTTGGGCCTCATATTAAAATAAGCATCTTTGAGGTCGCTTATCTTCTTAGGTTTGTAATTATTCCATGGCTCCCGGATCCAAACATCAAATTGATTTTGATGTTCAAAAACGTACAAACATCGGAAACACATCCAAATAATTTTGAATCCTATTTTTAAATTCAACTCTTTTTCCATTCTCATCTTTGATTGAATGGGGCTCAAAGAACGCAGATTAAAATATACAATGACGTTGTCTTGAGGTTTAATTTCAAGCCAATGGCGATTGTCGATCATACTGAAAAGGATTAAATTAATAAGAGATTTCCTCGATAGAGATCTCCAAGAGACGGACAGAGTAACTTTCATGTTATTCCTATTTAGTTCTTTCATCAATGGATTCATGTCTTGGGTATAAAATTCATTAGAGATTAGAGTCAATCGATCTTCGGAGAAATGCTGGGAAATTAGCCCCATGACATTGGAGAAATCCTTTGAGCGGATTTCGGGCAAAATCCCTTGAATATCTCCTGAAACTTGAGGAACAATCAGCAGAGGAAGCAGAAAGGTTGCCACCAACATTTTCGAGCAAAATACAAACTCTGAATAAAAAAAAAAAGGAAATTATTTCTATTGCTTTCCACACTCTTGCTAAATCGTTTAAAAGTAATTCAAAAATCTATAAATGTTGCAACATTTGTATATTCTTTTTTTTCTAATTCTCCAATTAATTATTCTTTGACACAATTTTTTTTTTTCCTTAATTTTATAGAGTACTGAGAATCCATTTTTACTTTCTCTTACCTATGTATATATGTAATATATATATAGAGAGAAAGTATTGGTTTCATGTCAAAAATTCGATGTCGAGATTTTGATGGATCTTCACGTTTTGAGGTCCCCTGAATCCAAAAAGTGGTTTTCGCGACATGGTCTGTCTGTGGGTGGGGTGGGTGGGTGGGTGGGTGTGTGGGTGGGTGTGTGGGTGGGTGTGTCTGTGTTCACTTTTAAGCATGAAGGAATTGAGCTATGAGGCTGAAATTTTATATTTAAGTTAAACAGCCCCCGGGACCGGAAAAATAAGCTTTTAATCAAAATCGGCCAAAGAGTACTAGTACTTTACTGATGTACTTTTTCAGTTTTTTTCGATTTTCTCAAAATTCGCTCTAACGATTTTGATTAAAATTCAAAAATCAATTATTTTTTAGATGCTCTTTCAAATGTATATTCTCGTTTTGCCCTCAAAATTGTTTGAAGACCACTTTACTCTTGTGCTTCATAGGGAAGGATAGGAGAAATGGTTGCCATGGTAACAAAATATAAATATTTTCCCATACTTATAAATTTTACATCTGAATTCAAATATTCCCTACTGCCGGGAACTAAATACATGTCGACACAAAAATCTGGTGTGACAAGCACAGTACACAACTTTCGATTACCGAAGGTAAGAGAAAGTTGTGTGCTGTGCGACAGTCACACCAGATTTTTGACTTTCTTTTAGCAATTTTAAGTAGAACTGAGTAGTAGGCTTATGATGAGGACAAAAAGAACAAAAATCAAAGCATTTGGGACAAAATTTTATGTGCTTCATCAAGAAATAGAGGCGACTAATCCGGACTATCTAATCACAAGGTCAAATTACATGGAGGGACGAAATCGTCCTTCGTTACAATTACAAAGCATTTTAAATATTCCTTTTCTCTGCAAGGTGCTTCTGGTGGAATCCCAATCAGCCTTAAAGTTTCCTTCTATCTGTAATATGGGCATGCCTTTTCACTCACTTATTATGAGAGATCTACCAGTAGAATTTATTGGTTGCTATTAATTCGAGCAGGTCTTACAGATTGAAAAAAATCATTCTAAAATGACTAGTAGCCTAGACAATGATTCGACAAGATGCGTTAGCCCAAAAGTCAGCTGATGTCGGTAACCAGGAAGGAGGAAGCTCTAAACGATGGCATCTGAATTGAAGTACCTAATATTCAACTTTTGTGTAATCAATTATCGTTATAATTCATTAATACATAAACAAAAATTACTTTTAACCAATCGAGAGTTCAAATACTGGATATCGATTGAAAAAGAAACATTTGTAGAGTAATTCAAACTTTATAAAACTAAAATTGAATATTTCCCAACATTCCCGCTCTAAATAAAGTTCAATGTTTATATTAATATTGATACTTTTTTTTTTTTTATAAAAAACATTCACACTTTTTTCTCATTCACACTCACATTCACACAGTCTTTTCGGCAACTTAGGCCATTTAAGACTTTGACGATAACCGTTGTAATTCAAATATCAATTTGGGAGTTCAGGCATTTCTATTTAAGCCATTTGGTATCCAAATGGCTTAAATAAAATCATCGGACTGCCTGGGTCCGAACCCGCGACGTTTGGTATATGAGGTAGGCACGCTACCTATTACGCCAGACCCGGAGGCAATATTGATACTTAATTTCTAAATAAGAGAGTAGAATATAGGATGAGTGAAAAAGCGCGTCCCTCAAACTGTTTTGAAAAGAGTATGTATTGCAATATTATATGGAATCGAGATTTTGATGGAAATACACGTTTTGAAGCTCTCTGAAAATGGCCTCTGCCTCTGCCTGTGTGTGTGTGACAAAAAATCCGAACACGGTTGAAATTCAATATTCAAGTTAGAAACTCCCTTTGCATGCAATACGAACAGTTTTCTCTAACGATTTTGATAAAATTCATAAATCAATTAATTTTTAGATGCTCTTTAATATTCCCATATTTAGCATCATAATTTTATGAAACACACTTTACTCTTGTATTTATTTAAAAAAATGATTCCCATGGAAACAAAATATAATATTATTTGGGGAATTTTTAATTATAGACCACATTTTGTTATTAATTATAACGTTTAATAATAATGTTTAATAATAATATTTGTACCATCTACGTATGTTAAAATCAAATTCAACAACTTATTGTAACATCATGCTTTGCATATAAACACTTGCTTTGATGATCGTGACTAACTTCATGGGAATGAGTGAAAATGGCGGGAAAATTTGTATTTAACTTCATAGGAATGCCTGCAGATGGCGCTGACGTCGCTGCATATATAAAGGCACGTAACGGACATGAAAGTTGATTCCCTTGAGTCGTAGCAAGTGCACAGTACTTGATAACGGCTGCAGAAACGTTGTACAGTATTTATATTTTTAATAAATAATTAATACAAAAATGTGGTCTATAAATAAAAATTCCCCTAATAATAATAATTCAAACCACAAAAGCCTTTAATAAACAAATATAATATTTTTCCTTTATAAATTTGCGGGAATCGACATTTGTGTGCTGCGCAGTCAAATCACGCCAGATTTTATATTTCGGTTAGATGCTATGGGACCTCAAATGCCAAATGTTGTGGTGCCTCCCAATCAAGAAGAGAAGTCTTTGCCCAACAAGGGAAGAGGCGGCGTCCAAAGAGACCCGATGTTCGTGTCTTTAAGAATCCATTGGAGCTTAGAGGGAAGCATCAAAGAGGAGCTAGTGATAAAGGAATATAAATAAAAGTGAATTTTGACATTCCCTAAAAAGTTACATGTATACCACCTGGTATTTAATTATAGAGATTTAAAATAATCAAATGTGTGCGGGGAAGTGGTCAGTCAGTCAGCCAGGCGTTGCGTTGACAGGCGTCAACTTTATTTACATTGATTGAATCAGTGCAATTACATTGCACATTTGAATATATATTGACGTAGTAGATAGCGAGTCGAGAGTCCCCCTTACAGCTGAGCCTCCAAAGAATGAATCACTCACTCACTCTCTTCTTGCTCATTCACCCTTTCTATTGCAAAAAAATCTCTTGCATTGAGTCACGTGGCCAATGAGAAATAGCCAGAGGAGGTGGACGTTATTTATTTATATTTTCTATAGACTCCGTTCGTTCATTCATTTGCGAAAACCTTTAATTAATTTAAATTTGTAGAGTCGTCTCCTGCTGAGTGGCGAAAGTCCGGAAATTCAATTTTTGAGTTAATCTTCTCAAACGTCCTTTTTGAGAGTGCCAAATATTATATTTCCATTCTGGCCTATTCATTTGTTGCCCGGCTATTTAAATATACTAGCCGCGGCGCCCGCTTTCAGGGGCCTTCTCCCCCTGGACCTCCCCCGCCTTTTCTTTTTCTTTTTATTAAATATGGGGATTGACTTCCCCGAGACTTTCTCGTATATTCTTTTGGAATTACGTCTGTTTGTTTCACAAATTCATTTGTTTATATTTAACCATTTTTTAATGACACCTGTATGATTTTGTTTTGATTTTTTATCAAAATTAACTAAAATTTTCTATTTCTTCTGTGATTATTTCAAAAACTATACAGTTTTCGTAAAAATGTCAAAGAATAAAAACTTTTTAAAATAGAGTATTTTATCATAATATAACAAAAAATTGAAAATTTCAAAATTTTGGAAAAAACTTTTTAAGTAAAGTACTACTTCCAAGTGACGTATTTACTCCAAAAGTTGATAGAAATCTACAATTTTAGTGTAAGGATCATATACCAAATTTTATCGATCTAGCTGCTTTGGTTTTTAAGCAATCGTGTTCACACACACACACAGAGACATAATGCCAAAAATGGTTTTTTTGGACTCAGGGAGGTCTAAAACGTGGAGAAACATCAAAATCTCGAAGTCGAATTTTTTTACGATTACAATACTTTCTCTATACGAGAAAGTAAAAAACACTCACACTTTTTCTCATTCACACAGTCTTTTCAGCAATTCAGGTCATATAAGACATTTACGATATCCGTTATTGATTAATATACATATATTGGGGCATTCTTATTTAAGCCATCTGGTATCCAAATGGCTTAAATAAAATTATTGGACTGCCTGAGGTCGAACCGGGGCGGGTTCGAACCCCGTCGCGACGTTCGGTTTAGAAGGTAGGCACGCTACCAACTATTCCAAGCCCGAGTGCTCGCCTTTTCTTAATTATTATTACTATTATTGCCCTCCGGGCTTGGTGTTGGGGTTAGCGTGTTAACTTCTATACCAAAAGTCGCGGGTTCGGACCCCAGGCAGTCCAATGATTTTATTTAAGGCATCTGGATACCAAATGTCTTAAATAAGAATGCCTGGACCCCCCAATACATGTATATTAATCACTAACGGATATCGTCAAAGTCTTTTATGTCCTGAATTACCGAAAAGACTGTGTGAATGTGAGTGTGAATGAGAAAAAGTGTGTGTTTTAAACAAAAAAAAAAAAAAAATCTGGTGTGACTGGCGCACAGACACAACTTTCTCTTACCTTCGGTAATCGAAAGTTGTGTTCTGTGTGTCACCAGATTTTTGTGTCGACATGTATTTAGTTTCCGACAATACGGAACATTCGATTTTCAAGATGTAAAATTTATAAGTATGGCAAAATATTTAGTTTGTTACCATGGCAACCATTTCTCCTATCTTTTCTATGGAGTACAAGAGTAAAGTGGTCTTCAGAAGATTTCAATCACAAAATGAGAATATACATTTTAAAGAGAATCTAAAAAATAATTGATTTTTGAATTTAAAAAAAATCGTTGTAGCAAATTTAGAGAAAATAGAAAAAAAACTGAAAAAGTGCATCAGTAAAGTACTAGTACTCTTTGGCTGATTTTGTTCAAAAGCTTCGTGTCACGTCCCATGGGGGTGCCTAACTTAAATATAAAATTTCAACATCCTAGCTCTTTCCTTTCTTGAGATATTTTGTTCACAGACACACAGACACACAGACAGACAGACAGACCATGTCGCGAAAACCACTTTTTTGGATTCAGGGGACCTCAAAACGTGTATATCCATCAAAATCAAGACATCGAATTTTTGACATGAAACCAATACTTTTCTCTCTATATATATTAACATATATATAGAGGTAAGAGAAAGTAAAAATTGTAGGGAAAGTGGTGTAGGTTTTCCGTGAAACATATCTTTATATATAAAATTATTTAGAATATGTAAGGTTTCACTAACAAGTTGTAAATTAAAGAAATATTGAATTTCTACTCGATATATTTCGGGCTATTAACCCATTTTCAGGAGTGTATGTGACTGAGTGAATAAAAGAGAGTAGATGCTACCAAGCAGGCTTGGGTAGGAGGGGCGGGGGGGGGGAGTTGGGGAAATTTGTGAATGTTTGCTTGAGACTAGGGTTGCCTATGGAGGGGGTTGCCTCTTCTAGAAAGGAATTAAAATTAAAGTTCTTTCCAGAAGAGGCAACCTCCCTCCATAGGCAACTCCTCCACCCCCCCCCCACCCCCACCCCGCCCCTCCTACCCAAGCCTACTTGGTAGCATCTACTCTCTTTTATTCACTCAGTCACATACATTCCTGAAGATGGGTTAATAGCCCGAAATATTATATATCGAGTTAGAAATTCAATATTTCTTTCATTTACAACTTGTTAGTGAAACCTCACATATACTAAATAATTTTATTTAAAAAAAAAAATATTACTACTAATCGAAAAGACTGTGCAAGAAAAACCAGTGCCTGCTTGAGGAATTGTTTATATTCATAGAATACACAAATGCAAAGAATACATTTCCTATGGGAAAAATCGTAACTTTAGGAATTAATAACTCAAAAAGGCCCGCGGGGCGTGGTGTAGAGGTTAGAGTGCTAACCTCATATACCAAACGTCGCGGGTTCGGACCCAGGCAGTCCGATGATTTTATTTAAGCCATCTGGATACCAGATGGCTTAAATAAAAATGCCTGGACCCTAATATATATAAATTCATAAATAACGGATATCGTAAAAGTCTTATATGGCCTGAGTTGCCGAAAAGACAGTGTGAATGTGTGTGTGAGTGTGAGTGTGAATGAGAAAAAAGTGTGAATGTTTTTATTAAAAAAAAAAAAAAAAAAAAAAAAACTCAAAAAGGCCCTTGACCCGTGGCCATGGGCGTAACTAGAGAATCTGGCTGGGGGGGGGCCATGGGACCAGCCATCCTCGCTGGGGGGGGGGGGGGCATGAGACCAGATAACCTCGGTGGGGGAGTCATTCCACGTCAAATCGATACACTTTTTAACCTCACCATCTCAGATTATAGAGAAAAATTAATTAAAACAACCCTTGGGTTAGTTTTTTGTCATAATTGGGAAAAATTACACAGGCTAACAGTGATTTTGGTACCGGGGGTATTTTGAGCTGATCTCCGAGTATATGCGACGTCCTTTTTCCAAAAATGCCGTCATTTTTGCTCGAATAGCTCTAGTTTTAGAGATATAGAGAATATAACGTTTTAATTGAAATTCTGCTCTAAAGTGGCTCTCATTTTGAGTTTTCTAGAATTTTTTTATGGTGTTTTCTCTTAAAAATATACAGGTAGCTAAGATACATAGAAAATCTAGAGATTCTGCCCAATCAGAAGTGATTTAGTGGTGCAAAACACGGCTAAAAGTTGAAAAAAATTCAATTTTTCCAGCCATCATTCATTCGTGCAAATCGGTTAATTATTAACGAAATTATAAACAAAATAGTTTTTTATTTTATTTTTTTTTTTTAAACCCTTTTCGGCTACAGAGGCCATTTAGGGGTTATTTATTAATTATAAATTTTTAATATACAATGTACCGATGGCTACCGGGGGGCGTTCCACACGAACAAAATAGTTAATCTACAAATCAAAGATAAGAAAATTTTATGATTAAGATGTTGTTTTGCTTAGAAGAATTCTTGGGTGTAGTGATAGCGCTGAAATAACAAGTTTATAATTTCTTTAATAATTAACCGATTTGCACAAAGGAATGATTTCTGGAAAGCTAAAGAGTTACAGAATATCGTACATATATGTTTTTTGCATTCAGAGATGTTAAAAAAATTTTAGGGTTGTCTAAAGTTAAGAAAAACTGGAAAAATTGAATTTTTTTCAACTTTTAGCCTTGTTTTGTACCACTAAATCACTTCTGATTGGGCAGAATCTCTAGATTTTCTATGTATCTTAGCTACCTGTATATCTTTAAGAGAAAACATAAAAAAATCTAGAAAACTCAAAATAAGAGCCACTTTAGAGCAGAATTTCAATTAAAACGTTATATTCTCTATATCTCTAAAACTAGAGATATTCGAGCAAAACTGACGGCATTTTTGGAAAAAGGACGTCGCATATACTCGGAGATCAGATCAAAATACCCCCGGTACCAAAATCACTGTTAGCCTGTGCAGAGGCGTACAGAGGCAGTTGGGGGCCTGGGGCGGCACTAGAAGAAAGGGGGCCTTATATTGAATTTTGTTTTTGGGGGGGAGGGGGGTGCTCATCTTTAAATATCCTTCTCCTCCATACACAAAAATATTTTTAAAATACCGTATATCCCTGAACCCCAAGTCCCTGGGGCCTCTCAAAGAGAAATTTTCATTAAATTTTGTTTTTTTTTTTTATCTAAATTTTTCCGTTTTTACTTGAGCCCTGAGGGCCCCGGGGCCTCTCAAAGAGAAATTTTTTTTTTTTTTTCTAAATTTTTCCGTTTTTACTTGAGCCCTGAGGCCCCGGGGCCTATTTAAAGAGAAATTTTCATTAAATTTTCTTTTTTTTTTAATCAAAATTTTCCCATTTTTACTTGACTCTGAGGGCCCCGGGGCCTCTCAAAGGGAAATATTTAATTTTTTTTTTTATATATATATGAGGGCCTATGCCGGCTCGGGGCCTGGGGCGGACCCTCCCCCCCCCCCCCGCCCCCCCCCCTCGGTACGCCACTGAGCCTGTGTAATTTTTCCCAATTATGACAAAAAACTAACTCAAGGGTTGTTTTAATTAATTTTTCTATGCTCCCATCATGATCCCTCGATGAGGCTTATATTATCTTTTAACCTTTAAGCAAGGACCATTTTAGAATTTTTTCAAAATTTTCGAACTTTTTGAGAAAAATTAATTTAAATTTTTGATTTTGAAATTAAAAATGTTTTTTTATTACCACCCCAGGTGTGTTGTATATCATTGGAAAGGGTGTCTGAAAAGCTGTAAAATGACACCTCATTCATCTCTCTATCTCATCTCTAAGAGATTTTAGAGCAATTTAAATAGATGTGGTTAGGTCGATTTTTTGCCATTTTTGACAAATTTAACCCGCCATATTTCTTAAACGAGTTGAGATATCAAGTTGAAATTGGGGCTTTTTCTTAGTCTCTATTGACTCTACCTATGACCCAAATTTCATACAAATCTGAGATGGTGATGTTAAAAAGTGTATCGATTTGACGTGGAAAGAATGACTCGGGCCTGGAAAGCCCCATATTTTCTCAATTTTTCTTGGGGCAAAGATCTTTCTGGGGGGGGGGCCACGAGCCTTCTGGGGGGGCCAGGCCCCCCCCCCGGGACCCCCCTAGTTACGCCCATGCCCATGGCTCAGAGAGAAGACACTAGTTTCTCGAGGCGGGGTTCCGGGTTCGCCTCCCGATTTATTTCATTTGATTTGACTACAAATCATTTGAAATAAATTGGGATGGAGTCTAAATGGCCTTAGATGCAGAAAAAAAATAAATAACTCAAAAAGTTATAAGAATTTCGGGATATTTTTCGGGGGTATTTTTTTCCGGACTCTTCATAACGTCCTCTATTAACGGACAAACTAGAGTTCTCCAATTGTTCAATTTCGCCACTCGACACAACAAAATCTGGTGTGACAAGCACATTACACAACAAGGGTAAGAGCGGCCAAGATTTTTTCCAAAAAATCCACCGAGCATGAAGAGGGGTCAACCCGGAACTAAAAAATAGGTGTCGTAATTAAAATCCAAAAAAAAAAAAAAATTATATTTCAATCTATCCTCTTTAAATAAGAATATTATTCAATTATTCGTTCACTTAAATAAATAATAGTTTTTTGTTATAGTGGTATTTGAATAGAGATAAACAGAAAAAGTAATAATAAATGGTAGAGAAATTTTATTAGGGCTTAACACGAACTATTTTTTTTCTTTTTTTAATAAAAATAAAATTTTTTATCCCCACTGAACAAGGTGAAATGAATTATTGTTATAG
The DNA here is from genome assembly GCA_023213315.1 of Euborellia annulipes. Classification (NCBI taxonomy): domain Eukaryota; kingdom Metazoa; phylum Arthropoda; class Insecta; order Dermaptera; family Anisolabididae; genus Euborellia; species Euborellia annulipes. The sequence continues at coordinate 25,233 of JAKCPI010007919.1, forward strand.
AGAGCAAATGGGATTGAATTTTGCACATCGCTTTGACTAAGAATTGAGCAGCGACGTCATTGGGAAGGGGGGGGGGTAAATGTCCCGGAAACTGAAATGACGTCACTGACTTGGAGTTACGGCGGGACATGGGGAAACTTCTTTCTTTCCTATCAAGTACAAGAGTAAAGTGTCAAAGGCAAAATGAGAATATACATTTTAAAGAGCATCTAAACAATAATTGATTTTTGCATTTGAATCAAAATCGAATTTTTAGAAAATTGAAAAAAAAAATCAATCGGGGATGACTTCCCCAAAATTTTCTCGTATATTCTGTGTGTGTATGTGAACACGATTGCCTAAAAACAAGAGCAGCAGATGGATGAAATTTGGTATATACTCTTTGCACTAAAATTGTAGATTTCTATCAACTTTTGGGGTAAATACTTCACCTGGAAGTAGTACTTTACCTAAAAGTTTTTTCAAAAATTTTGAAATTTTCAATTTCTTTGACATATTATGATAAAATACTCTATTTTAAAAAGTTTTTATTCTTTGACATTTTTTCAAAAACTGAATAGCTTTTGAAATAATCAACGAAGAAAAGACATTTTTGTCACACACACAGACACAGACAAAATGTTTTTTTTTTTTTTTTTTTTTTTTTGGACTCACAAGGGGAGTGCATGGCATTCCCCTCACCGATTTGAACGAAAATTCTTTTATGTGTTACTTAAAGAAAAACAAATTCTGTTAAAGCGAGAGAACGCACTACCCAACGGTTCGTCTAAAAAAAAATGTTAAAGATTTTGCCAGCATGCCTTAAGCCATTGCTAACAATAAAAATCAAAAAGCCATTGTGGCTAGATTAGTAGCGTTCATTCTTTGTAAACATGAAATCCCGAGTTCAAATCTCGCCCTGTAACTTTTTTTTTTTTTTTTGTGTAATTTATATTGTTTGGATTTCCATAAGAATATTTTTTAATTGGAAAGGTGATAGGTCTTTTCAGCCCAAATAAAATATATACAAAATTTATATATTTATTTTATTAAAAATCTATTAGATCTCACTTGTCGGGCCGTCAGGTTTAGGCTACTCTGCTGTAAGCCTTCCTCAGTGAGGACTGGATCTAAATGGCAGAATTTAATAAATTAAAAATTAAGTAATTGATTTTTATTTAGAATTATCAATTATATATTTACCTATAAGGTGAGTATTATATTCTGCCATTTAGATCCAGTCCTCACTGAGGAAGGCTTAAGCAGAGTAGCCGAAACCTGACGACCTGACAAGTGAGATCTAATAGATTTAATAAAATAAATATAAATATATAAATTATTAAATTGATACTGGCGACCGTTGGCACTAGTTGAAACATATTTAAATAGGTAATATAAATTGTACACAAGGTTATTTGTTTCAATTCATTTTATTGACTTAATACGCATTTCGACACTATGTGTGTCATCTTCAGAAGTTTACAAATGACTGATAATTTTTATCTGTGGCCGGGCGAGGGTTGAGTTCTTAGAAGAAGTTCTTAGAGGAAGAGCAACCCTCGCCGGCCACAGATAAAAATTGTCAGTCATTTGTAAACTTCTGAATGTGTCGAAATGCGTATTAAGTCAATAAAATGAATTGATACAAATAACCTTGTGTACAATTTATATTACCTATTTAAATTATGTATATATTTTATTTGGACTGAAAAGACCTATCACCTTTCCAATTAAAAAATATTCTTATAGAAATCCAAACAATATAAATTACACAAAAAAAAAAAATAGTTACAGGGCGAGATTTGAACTCGGGATTTCATGTTTACAAAGAATGAGCTCTACTAATTAGCCACAATGGCTTTTTGATTTGTTATTGTTAGCAACGGCTTAAGGCATGCTTGTCAAAATCTTTAACATTTTTTTTTAGACGAACCGTTGAGTAGTGCGTTCTCTCGCTTTAACAGAATTTGTTTTTCTTTAAGTACTACACATAAAATAATTTTTGTTCAAATCGATGAGGGGAAGGCTATGCACTCCCCTTGTCAGGGAGGTCTAAAACGAGGGAGAAACATCAAAATTTCGAAGCCGAATTTTTGGGCCATTACTATCTTCAGATTCCTAAAAAGTTTTTTTTTTTTTTATAAAAAAAACAGTCACACTTTTTTCCCAATCGCACTCACTCTCGCACACACATTCACAGTCTTTTCAGCAACTTAGGTCATTTAAGTCTTTTTACGATACTCGTTATTTATAAATATATCTATTGGGTATCTAGGCATTCTTATTTAAGCTATTTGGTATCCAAATTGCTTAAATAAAATCATCGGACTACCCGGGATCAGAACCCGCGACGTTCGGTATAGAAGGTAGGCACACTATCCACTACGCCAAGCCCGAGGGCGAAAAGAAGTTAAATAGTGAATCTATCAGCATTCGATTGATTGATAGGCTAATTTCTCAAAGCCATGCTTAGAGACGAACCCCTTAGAGATGAAATCAATAACTCTAACAAGGAACGTCTTTTTGGCTTCCTTCTTCTTTTAATAATGGAATAACGTCAAAAAGGCAATCTAATCCAATAACAAGTGAGTGACCTCATTTTGGCGAAGAAGAAAGAGCGGAATTCTTGATAGCAAAGAGAGGCTCCGAATTTTTGGGATTTAGCCTTTAATTAACGAATCTTTAAACAAGACAAGGCGAGGAAGTCACCCAAAAGACGGAGCTTCTACTATAGATAGAATTGATTCCAAGAGAAATGAATCTCAAACTTGTATATTTTTTAATGTTGGGTTGCGAGGATGCAGCCAAAGAGGTTTTGGACCAATTCCAATAAGAGACCTCTTTGGCTGCATCCTCGCAACCCAACATTACATACAATATCTACAGCCACTAATTCAACCACCTTTTATATTTTTTATTTTTTGTCATATTAAATGAAAGTAGCAACAAAAATTTTCTAAACTTTTAATATCGTGCCTATACATTACTTCTAATACTCTGTTTCAGTTTCATGAGGATGGATGTTAAAAAAGATATTGGAATTCAATCTATTCAACATAATATATTATTTCGCCCAGAAACCCCAAAGGTAAAAATTTAGCAGAAGCAGGACATGCGAATCTGGTGTGACTCGTCGCACAGCACACTATTTTTTCTTAATTTCAGTAATTTAAAGGCGTATTCTGTACTTGTTTGCCTAGGAGATTTTACTAAAAAAAGCTACAGTAACTCTAAAATATAAATAAGTTCTATTTCTTTCTTGGATTTTTCAAAATATTCATATTATAGAAGAGTTTATAGACTTATAAAGAAAAAAATCCCGATTAGAATATAAATACAAATCAAATTTTTAAGTATTAATTTTTAAAATTTTACGTGAAAAATAAATTTTTTTGCAAAAAAAAGGTATTTTTTTCAAATCTCGGGGAGGGGGTAGGGTAATTACCCCCCTTTACCCCCCTTGTATCCGCCCTTTGCCAGGCAGTCCGATATTTTATTTTAAGCCATTTGGGCACCAAATGGCTTAAATGGAAATGCCTGAACCCCCAATATGAATATTAAAAATCAATAACGGATATCGTAAAGTCTTATATGGCCTGAGTTGCCGAAAAGACTGTGTGAATGTGTGTGTGAGTGAGAATGAAATAAAAATAAAATAAAAAAGATTTTTTAAAAAAATGCTTTTATTTAAATTGAACTAAAAAGAGAGAAATAAGAAAGAAATAATTTAATTGTTCTTGTTAAAATTTTTTTAATATTTATGACTTAAAATAAAAGCGTGGAGCGCTTCGAAGTGATTCCGAGGCTCGCGCCCCACGCTTTTATTTTAAGTCATAAATATTAAAAAATTTTAACAAGAACAATTAAATTATTTCTTTCTTATTTCTCTCTTTTTAGTTCAATTTAAATAAAAAGCATTTTTTTAAAAATCTTTTTTTTATTTTATTTTTATTTTAAGCTTTTTAGTCTTTTAGTCTTGTCAAAAATCATCAATATGATAAAGTACCACATTAGTTTGGTCTATTTTGATCAAAACCACCATATATAGTGGCGTCATCAAAATTGACTCTTAAGTATTACATTTCACACCTCTAGCCCATCGGGAAGTCTTTGAAATTACATTAATTCGCGAAGGGTTTCAAATAAAGTACCACATTAGTTTGGTCTATTTTGATCAAAACCACCATATAGTGGCGTCATCAAAAATGACTCTTAAGTATTACATTTCACACCTCTAGCCCATCGGGAAGTCTTTTGAAATTACATTAATTCGCGAAGGGTTTCAAATAAAGTACCACATTAGTTTGGTCTATTTTGATCAAAACCACCATATAGTGGCGTCATCAAAAATGACTCTTAAGTATTACATTTCACACCTCTAGCCCATCGGGAAGTCTTTTGAAATTACATTAATTCGCGAAGGGTTTCAAATAAAGTACTACATTAGTTTGGTCTATTTTGATCAAAACCACCATATAGTGGCGTCATCAAAAATGACTCTTAAGTATTACATTTCACACCTCTAGCCCATCGGGAAGTCTTTTGAAATTACATTAATTCGCGAAGGGTTTCAAATAAAGTACCACATTAGTTTGGTCTATTTTGATCAAAACCACCATATAGTGGCGTCATCAAAAATGACTCTTAAGTATTACATTTCACACCTCTAGCCCATCGGGAAGTCTTTTGAAATTACATTAATTCGCGAAGGGTTTCAAATAAAGTACCACATTAGTTTGGTCTATTTTGATCAAAACCACCATATAGTGGCGGCATCAAAAATGACTCTTAAGTATTACATTTCACACCTCTAGCCCATCGGGAAGTCTTTTGAAATTACATTAATTCGTGAAGGGTTTCAAATAAAGTACCACATTAGTTTGGTCTATTTTGATCAAAACCAACATATAGTGGCGTCATCAAAAATGACTCTTAAGTATTACATTTCACACCTCTAGCCCATCGGGAAGTCTTTTGAAATTACATTAATTCGCGAAGGGTTTCAAATAAAGTACCACATTAGTTTGGTCTATTTTGATCAAAACCACCATATAGTGGCGTCATCAAAAATGACTCTTAAGTATTACATTTCACACCTCTAGCCCCATCGGGAAGTCTTTGGAAATTACATTGATTCCGCGAAGGGTTTCAAATAAAGTACCACATTAGTTTGGTCTATTTTGATCAAAACCAACCATATAGTGGCGTCGTCAAAAATGACTCTTAAGTATTACATTTCACACCTCTAGCCCATCGGGAAGTCTTTTTGAAATTACATTAATTCGCGAAGGGTTTCCAAATAAAGTACCACATTAGTTTGGTCTATTTTGATCAAAAACCACCATATAGTGGCGTCATCAAAAATGACTCTTAAGTATTACATTTCACACCTCTAGCCCATCGGGAAGTCTTTGAAAATTACATTAATTCGCGAAGGGTTTCAAATAAAGTACCACATTAGTTTGGTCTATTTTTGATTGAAACCACCATATAGTGGCGGCATCAAAAATGACTCTTAAGTATTACATTTCACATTCCTCTAGCCCATCGGGAAGTCTTTTTGAAATTACATTAATTCGTGAAGGGTTTCAAATAAAGTACCACATTAGTTTTGGTCTATTTTGATCAAAACCAATCATATAGTGGCGTCATCAAAAATGACTCTTAAGTATTACATTTCACACCTCCCCAGCCCATCGGGAAGTCTTTTGAAATTACATTAATTCGCTTGAAGGGTTTCAAATAAAGTACCACATTAGTTTGGTCTATTTTGATCAAAACCACCATATAGTGGCGTCATCAAAAATGACTCTTAAGTATTACATTTCACACCCTCTAGCCCATCGGGAAGTCTTTTGAAATTACATTGATTCGCGAAGGGTTTCAAATAAAGTACCACATTAGTTTGGTCTATTTTGATCAAAACCACCATATAGTGGCGTCATCAAAAATGAACCTTAAGTATTAAATTTCACACCTCTAGCCCATCGGGAAGTCTTTTGAAATTACATTAATTCACGAAGGGTTTCAAATAAAGTACCACATTAGTTTGGTCCATTTTGATAAAACCAAACTCACAATTTGCCTCATCAAAAATGACTCTTAAATATCAAATTTCACACCTCTAGCTCATCGGGGGGAAGTGTCCTTAACAAAGCCATAAAGTTGGTGACCTTGAAAGAGTAAGTTAAATAAAAGCATTTAAAAAGAGTGTGAATGTTTAATAAAATAGAAAGCCTTAACATTATAGATATGTCCATTATAGGGAGATAGAAGAGGCAAAATCTTGGACCGAAATGCCCTCTGTGTGGAGTGCAATGCAATCTCCCCAGATTCGTTTTTATTTTCTTTATTGATTAATGGATATAAAGTCCAAGGCTTTTTTATAGACTTTGTTGGATGATAAATTGGAAATTTTGAATTAATCGCTCGCTGATTCTATCCAACCATCCATTGCTCTAGTGATAATAGAATGTGTGTGTGTGTGTGTGTGTATTAATAGTAATAAATATAAAATTAAACCACCCCCTCCCCCTGTCTATTGAACTCATTCCATTTTGTTCATTCATCGTTTATTGAACACTCAAAAATACAAAAATCGACTCCGATGACAGACCAAGCAAAAAATAAATGGCGAAATTATCAATTGCGACAAAAAAATATTTATAAGGCATAAGGGCGAGGATTGAAGGGAAGGGAATAATTATCCATCTCGTTGGCAAATAAATATGGTGAGAATTCTTAGTCTAAATACTAAAGTCAATGCAGTGGCAGAGAGAAGGAGAAATGTTTGGTGTAAGGGACAAGGGGGGGGGGGGTGGCAGATGCAGTGGCGCATTCGAGAAGGAGTAGAGGGCATTGGGCTGATGATGAATGATTCTAGTTGATTCAAATTTGGACAATGAAGGGAGCAGCTAGCTCTTTTTGACAAGGAAAAGTTTGTATTTTGGAAATAGAGAAAAAATCTGGTGTGACTGGTCGCACAGCACAGAATTCAAGATAGAAAATTTGGAACATATTTATATTTTGTTACCATGGCTTCTATCTTTCCTATCAAGTACAAGAGTCAAGTGTGCTTCAAACAATTTCGAGGGCAAAATGAGAATATACATTTTAAAGAGAAATGATTTTTGAATTTTAATCAAAATCGTTAGAGCGAAAAAAAAACTGAAAAAGTACATCTGTAAAGTACTAGTACTCTTTGGCAGATTTTGTGGAGGGAGGATGTCAGCCAAACAATTGAAGAAGACGTTTTGGCTTTATAATAATGCCATCATCAGTTTTTTTTTGTTTTTTTTTTTAGGTCTTTTTTGGCATCTAGGGCCATTTAGACCCCATCCCTATTTATTTCAAATGATTTGGAGTCAAATCAAATGAAATAAATTTTTCTCGCTTGGGACAGGAGGCGAACCCGGGACTCCGGTGCAAGAGGCTAATGTCTTCTCACTGAACCACGGCTCCCGGGCGCCATCATCAGTTCTTATCCACTAAATTGATGGTCGTTTCAGCTCTCAAGACAAAACATCTTCTTGGAATGAGATTTGCATTTGTCCTGTTTGGCTGACATCCTCTCTGCCTGCACACACTTTACTCTTGCACTGTACTTCATAAGAGGAGGCTATGGCAACGAAATATAAACATTTTCTCTATGAATAAATATGCCCGGTGTGACAAGCACAGAACGCGACCAGTCAGCCGTTTAATTTCGTTAACTAGTGGGATTATATTCCTCGGGGGTGGCCGAGCCACTCACCAGTGCTGTATTTGTATGCGCAACTCGACTGCTAATAGCTCTTTTACACGTCATGTTTTAATTCCCTTCCCTTAACTTGTCAAATTGGCATTCAAAATAAATTTTTTTTTTTTTCTTCTTATTCTAGTAAAAATAAAACTTTTGCATTTGCATTTCTTCCCTCCCTTCTATTCCGAATTCTAATTTCCTATTTTACTATTTAATCTAATTTAACTCCCTCTAAGTGCACTTGCGGAGGGGGCAGGCAGCCTTTGCTTTTTTCGCTTACTTTTATCTTGAAGAAAAAAATTTCGAAAGTGAATTCTTTTCGTTGCATTATTCACCCCTCGGTTGGGGCAAGCAAAAGAAAGAGAGAGGAAAAAAGGGGGCTGAGAAGCCTTCGGATTATTATAATATAATCAAGTCAACTTGATAAAAACTCTTAATTGTTTGTGGAGTCACAAATGGACTGGATAGAGCGGTATTGCGGGAATAGCAGAACCTCCTTTCAAAAAAATGAAAGCCTTTTAGATAGGAAGACAAAGAGACACATCTCCGCGGCGGGAAACATACCCAACAGGCGAGTGCGCAAAGTCAAATCAACGATACAAGAACACGCGAGTTTAAAAAAAAAGCATTCGAGGAAGCGAGACTTGTGTTCCTAATTTCACCCCTTGGGGCTCTCATGTAATCATATTGAGAGTTTGAGGCTTGTGCCCAGAAGAAGTCAGGTCTAGAGAAACGTTAACAAGCCTCAATCTGCAAAATAATTTTGAAGAGCTTTAGAGCCAGACACAGACACACATTACAAAGGGCACATTTATGTCCCTTAAATGGGACCTAGTGTAAATTTTTTCGAAAATTTTATTGTATAGTAATGGTTAATTCCAGGAGGAGTGGCTGAATATATATTGAGTAGTGAGGGTATCCAGGCAGCCAGAAAAACAATAAAGAAAATTAAATTTGTCTTTATTTATTTCATATACTTTTGTCTACGTTTCGGCCGATATTCCGGCCTTCATCAGGACAAATGTTATTTGCCTCGAGCTTATACAGGCCCTTGGCAACTCCTGACAATGTGTTTGAGTGAACATTCGTCGGATGGCATGACTTCTGGTTCAATAGTGTAGACAAAAGTATATGAAATAAATAAAGACAAATTTAATTTTCTTTATTGTTTTTCTGGCTGCCTGGATACCCTCACTACTCAATATATATTCAGCCACTCCTCCTGGAATTAACCATTACTCAATTCACCGAAGATGCAATCAACTCGTCTTAGTTATATCGACATCACAAGACGCTACGGTAAGAAGGCAACGATGTGCATGAAGAACATGACAAAAGAATTTTAAAAGCTATCAAACAATGAAAATAGACTCTGGTTCCTCCATAAATGTAAAAATAATAGACTATTTCCTATTCATATAGATTCAATATTTAAGATTATTGTATAGTATTTAAATTTAAAAAAAATAAAGAAAAAATAAAAAATTTGGTGTGAGTGGGGTCACAGCACACAACTTTCTCTTACCTTTGGTAAAGAAAATTGTGTTCTGTTAGTCCGAGAGCTGGCGACAAAAATGGGCCTTTTAATGATGGAGATGGAAAGATACTATCGAATCAGTACTTCCAGTACCAGGGCGTTTACCGGGATAAGCCGGTAAAGTTGCGGGAAGATGGTTTTTCGCAAATATCTCGAAAACTATGCGCTTTTCCGCAAAAATTCATCTATACAAAAATAATCGAAATTAAATTACAAACAAAAATGGTCTAGTACATAATCACGCTAAAGTGAACGGTTCGAGAGATATAGAGGGGTAAAATTTGTAATTATAACAATGGTTGTCATCAGTGGCGTCATTTGGGGGCAGGGGGGCATTTGCACCCCCTCCCCCCGCCCCCCAAGGAAAAGTTGAAATGACGCTGCTGGTTGTCATGCTAACAAGATGTATCTGGTAAATATTTCTCTATATCAGTGTCGCCTTTCATATTAATTACAAATTTCACCCCTCTATATCTCACTTTAGCGTGTTTATTTACTAGACCATTTTTGTTTGTAATTTAATTTCTATTATTTTTGTATAGATGAATTCTTTCGGAAAAGACTATAGTTTTCGAGATATTTGCGAAAAACCATCTTCCCGCAACTTTACCGGCCTATTCCCGCTAAAGGCCTCGGTACTGGATGTGCTGACTCTAGAGTATCTTTCCATCACTAAAATGCAACCTATTCGCCCTCAGAAAACTCTTGCCCATTTTTGTCGCCAGCCCTCCGACTATGTGCTTGTCCCACCAGATTATTTGTGTCGAGATATATTTAGTTTCCGCCAATATATTAGAATTCAAGATGTCATCTCGAAGACTCTGATGAGCCGCAGTTACTTCATCAATACACGGATGGTCGGTGTGTTGGGTGAAATTAAAAAATTTATAGGTAAATTTTTTAACTTTTTATTATTAGGTCGACTGAATTGCAATTTCTCAGTTTCGAATTATCTTCATCGTCAGGACCTTGTAACAACAACATACAAAAACAAATTGGTCTTGATAATGTTGAATGTATCAAAAATTTAAAAAAAAACTTTGTTGTTTTCAAGGTCCTGACGATGAAGATCCTGATAATTCGAAACTGAGAAATTGCAATTCAGTCCACCAGAAAAAATATTAATAATAAAAAGTTAAAAAATTTACCTAAAAATTTTTTAATTTCACCCAACATACCGACCATCCGTGTATTGATGAAGTAACTGCGGCTCATCAGAGTCTTCGAGATAAAATATCCTTCATCTCAGAATCCAAATAATCAAGATGTCATATTGCCCCCGGGCTTGGTGTAGTAGGTAGCGCGCCTACCTTCTATACCGAACGTCGCGGGTTCGGACCCCAGGCAGTCCGATTTGGATATCAAATGGCTTAAATAGAAATGCCTGAACCCCCAATAGATATATTTCATTACAACGGTTATCGTCAAAGTCTTATATGGCCTGTGTGAATGTGTGTGTGAGTGTGAGTGTGAATGAGAAAAAAGTGTGAATGTTTAAAAACAAAAAAAAAAAACTTTTGACTCATCTTATAGATGACTCTTATCCAAGGGATAGTTAGTTAATTAGAAGTGAAGCAACCAGCTCTAAAAATTCAAAAAATCTCTTAGAATTCCAAAATGTTAATATAATATTAATACTTTAGAGAACGGGTGTGTGTGTGTGTTAACAGCTGTTGTCTTCCTATGGGAACATGTTCTCTGGAGTTCGTGCTCGTACATGTTTAAGAGAGATCCCACCGCACCTGGGTCCCCCCCCTCCCCAACTCATTATGGCCCAGAGAGAGAGCAAAACATGGGCAAATGGGCAAATGGAGTCAAAGCACTCTCTCTGTCTACAAGCCACAACCACAGGGGGTTTGTTCCTGTTCACGTGTTGGCTAATCGTCTCCACCTAGGAAATATCTATTTATTTTCCTCTCCTCTATTAAAAAGAAGAAAATTTGGATACTCGTACTTTACTCAAGTACTTTTAATATGGTCCGTTCGAAAAATAGATAAATTTTACTTCATAGAGTTGTTAACACTACTCGGGAATAAATAAAAAGCCCCGACACAATTCCTTCAAATTCCTAAGTAAAATGACTTCCTGAATGCAAATATGACCTCCGTTTGCCCCCACCACGTTCCGTTTTCGGGAGACAGCCCCCCTCTACTTATTTCTACCCCTTTTCGTTAATTGTAGGGCCATGAATTAAATTTGGATAGAAGAAAAGGAATATACAGTATATTTCTTCTGAAGGCCTAAAGAGGTGAAAAGTTCAAAAACATGAACATTTGAACCCAAAGGGGGGGGGAGGATTTCGCCCCTTAAATTGCAAAAAAGTTACTGCTAACAGGTTCCCAACAGTCATAGCTTTATAGCTTTATGAAACATGGCATGTAGGTGGCCTATTGGTTAAGCATAAAACCCGAAAACAAGATGGTTGTCGTCAAAAAGCAAGATTTTATTTAAGGTTTTTTTTTCTCTATTTATTTAAATTTATTGGTAGCCAATTAAATTGAAATAAATTTTTGTCGCATGAGACGGGATGCGAACCCTTGGGCTCTAGTGCAAGAGGCAGAAACTCTTCCACTGCCCAAAGGCACGCATGTTCTTAAAAGAAGAAAATTTAGAGAAAATGATAAAAAAAAAAAATAAAAAATATCTCAATTTGTGATAGAGCATATCAAACAGTATCCGTCGAGGGTGGATGCCTGGGGGGTGGTAAGTCAGGGAGAGATCTGCTCGCAAATAAGAAAAAAAAATTAATTTATTCGACAAAAAGGAGGTAAAAGAGAAGAAAAAAAAGAGAAAATTAATTTTATTTAAATTGAAATCGAAATTTGTATTATTTATTATTATGTAATATAATTTATATTAAAAAAAATATATATGGGTAATTCCACACCAAAACAACATGGCACTACATGGACCCATTTCAGATTCAAAAATGCCATCCAAATGCTGATTCCTCATGGCAAACTGATGATAAGTTGATAGAAAGAAAAAAATTTTTGTGCACATTGCGGCCGTAAAACTCAAAATTAAAATTTCACTCATTTTCAACGTTACAGAGTACAATTTTGGAAATTTGTTTACAGTTTGAATAGTTTAATGAAAAAAATTGGTTTCGAGCACTATTCCTAAGGGAAATTGACCGCAGAATCCAAAAATCACCTAAAAACCCGAAAATTTTCACCTCTAATAAGAGAAATTTACGAATCTGTGATTTTTAAGGTGTTTTTTTCATTAAATTATTCCCGAAAAACATATATTTCTAAAATTACTTTTCCATGCTTAAGTTACTCAAAAACATGTGTACTTTGATGGGATTTAAATATTTTTTTGGGGAAAGCATGTTTAGTATTTTATTCTCCATTAAATTCTGTATAATTAAGAAAAAAAAACTACCAATCCAATGATCTGGGACAATGTTACAACTCTTTAATAGTTCAAATTCACTTAAAGTCATCTCAAAATGTTTTAGTTTTTCATTTTCGTAAAAAGAAACAATTATAGTTTTGGGAAATAGTTCAAACAAGTTTTAAAATGAAAGACCAGCATAAATTTTAAGTTTTTTTATTGATAAGATCGTATGCCAAACAATAATTCGTATCGGTGCTCACTTTTTTGCATTGAATGATGTGCCTAGTTTTTGGAACAAATTCATGAAAATTGCGTGTCCCAGGTACGGTGAATGCTTTACTAGCTCCTATGTCTCGGATTGCATCAACATCGTTTTTCAACACGTACATTATTTCAGCGATGGATGTCCAGGTCAGTACAAAAACTGCAACAATTTCATGTACTTATGCGAGCGAACACCTCGCCAAATATGGACTCAGCGCCACCTGCTCGTTTTTCGCGACATCACATGGCAAGTCACCATGCGACGGAATCGGAGGAACGATAAAGCGAGAAGCAAGAAACGAAAGTTTGCGACGACCGTACAACGAACAAATTCTTGATGTCGAAAAATTGCTGGAGTTCTGCAAACAACGGATCGGAAATATACAATGCGAAGTCGTTTGGAAAAAAAAATGTTGATGCAATCCGAGACATAGGAGCTAGTAAAGCATTCACCGTACCTGGGACACGCAATTTTCATGAATTTGTTCCAAAAAATAGTCACATCATTCAATGCAAAAAAGTGAGCACCGATACGAATTATTGTTTGGCATACGATCTTATCAATAAAAAAAACTTAAAATTTATGCTGGTTTTTCATTTTAAAACTTGTTTGAACTATTTCCCAAAACTATAATTGTTTCGGGGGGGTTGTTTCTTTTTACGAAAATGAAAAACTAAAACATTTTGAGATGACTTTAAGTGAATTTGAACTATTAAAGAGTTGTAACATTGTCCCAGATCATTGGATTGGTACGTTTTTTTTTCTTAATTATACAGAATTTAATGGAGAATAAAATACTAAACATGCTTTCCCCAAAAAAATATTTAAACCCCAACAAAGTACACATGTTTTTGAGTAACTTAAGCATGGAAAAGTAATTTTAAAAATATATGTTTTTCGGGAATAATTTAATGAAAAAAACACCTTAAAAATCACAGATTCGTAAATTTCTCTTATTAGATGTGAAAATTTTCGGGTTTTTCGGTGATTTTTGGATTCTACGGTCAATTTCCCTTAGGAATAGTGCTCGAAACCAATTTTTTTCATTAAACTATTCAAACTGTAAACAAATTTCCAAAATTGTACTCTGGAAAATTGAAAATGAGTGAAATTTTAATTTTGAGTTTTACGGCCGCAATGTGCACAAAAATTTTTTTCTTTCTATCAACTTATCATCAGTTTGCCATGAGGAATCAGCATTTGGATGGCATTTTTGAATCTGAAATGGGTCCATGTAGTGCCATGTTGTTTTGGTGTGGAATTACCCATATATATAGTCTATATATCAAGGAAAAAGGAAAAAGGGCGATATGAGGCGGTCTTCGTGTCTTCGTGAAAGTGAGTGACGTTTCGGTCACCAATGGCTGCCTTCTTCCGGGCGCAAGTGAAGGCGATTGACGTTTCGGTCCTCTTCTGGAGTTGAATTTTCACTGAAGGCTCCTGGCCAGTGTAGCAAGCCGATATAAAGTGGCGGCCCAGTAGCCGACAACCAAATAATCTGATGAAATGATGGCGGCTCAGCCGACAACCGAGTTAAAAAAATCTTCTTTCGCCACCAACCATTTGCACACTTGGGGAAGGGGAAGAAAGGATTTTTTTTAAATGTTTTTCTTTTATTTTCAATTTTCTTGAAATTTTATATTTATAAATTTGTATTTTGGAATTATTTTCTTTTTTTTTTTTTTTTTTAAATAGGAATTATCCTTAATTAATAAAAATTCCCTGGACTTCAGGAACCTTTATAGTGCTTTAATGCATGCAAAATTTAAGGTTTGATTGTGCAGGCTCTAATAATCACAGATTTATGCAGAGGAATTTTGACAGATGAAACAATTCAATCTATCTCTGTTTAGAATCAGAATTCCAGGCGCATGTCTTTATTCTATCCTGATTAGCCCTCGGGATATTATTTAGACCCTTAGCACATGAGGTAGAGGACACTCTTCCACTGTGCTACGGCCCAAGGACAAGCAAGAATTTAAAAATAGTTTGAATGACCTTTTTGACATTTCACATTGATCCAGAGGTGTTTCTCGAGGGGGTAATCTGGTGTGACTCGTCGCACAGCACACTATTTTTTCCTAATTTCGGTAATTTAACGCCTTTAAATTACTGTACTTGTTGGCCAGAATATAAATACAAATCAAATTTTTAAGTATTAATTTTTAAAATTTTACATTAAAAATGATTTTTTTTTTTTCGAAAAAAAGTATTTTTTTCGAATCTCAGGGGGGGTAATTATACCCTTTACCCCCTTCCCCCTTGTACCCGCCCTTGATTTAGTCCCTTGGTGCGAAAACGAAGGGAATTAGTTTTGAAAATTCCCAGAGTTCAAAGGCCTCTTTTACAAATGAGTTCAAATTTTGCAGACATTATTACTTTCTCGTATTTAAATATAAAGAGAAAGTATTGTTATCGTCAAAAAATTCGACTTTGAGATTTTGATGTTCCTCCACGTTTTAGACCTCCCTGAGTCCAAAAAAACCATTTGGGGCAGAATGTCTGTGTGTGTGAACAAGATTGTTTAAAAACCAGAGCAGCAGATGGATGAAATTTGGTATATACTCCTTGCCCTAAAATTGTGGATTTATATCAACTTTTGGGGTAAATACTTCACCCGGAAGTAGTTTTTTACTTAAAAAAATTTTGAAATTTTCAATTTTTTCACTTTCGTATTTTGACATATTATGATAAATTACTCTATTTTAAAAAGTTTTTATTCTTTGACATTTTTTTGAAAACTGAATAGGTTTTCAAATAATCAACGAAGAAAAAGACATTTGTGTCCCACACACACACACACCCTGTTTATCGGGACGCAAGAAGAAACTTTGATTTAAACAGAAAATCCCTAAAAGATCTTTTATTTGACCCACAAAATGAATACGGAAATTTGTTTAAATATCTCAAGAGTATTAATTTGCTTTATAATACATTATCTTCTACTGTTATATTATTTATTGTTATACATTTTATTTATAAAGACTGTTGAATTGGTACACATGATCATATCAGTATTTATTTGTTAAGTATTAATTGAAATGATTATTATTTGTCTTTATGACGCAAATATGTATTTATTTATTTATTAAGATATTGTCATTCATCAAGGAATACGGAGGCGTTAAATGACCTATGATGTCGAAGCGCCCTTAAATTAAAAAAAAAAAAAAACAAACACACAGACATAATGCCCCAAATGTTTTTTTGACTCAGGAAGGTCTAAAACGTGGAGGAACATCAAAATCTCAAAGTCGAATTTTTTGACGATTACAATACTTTCTCTTTATATTTAATACGAGAAAGTAATAATGTTTGCAAAATTTGAACTCATTTGTAAAAGAGGCCTTTGAATTTTCAAAACTAATTCTCTTCGTTTTCGTCCCCAAGGAACTAAATTCATTTCACATTCCAATAAAACTAGAAATTTATTATGCGGAATCCCTTATTGCTTAAAACTTAATAAATTAATATTAGAACTAATAAGAAAAGATGGATTTTTAAAAACCCTATCTTGATCAATTTTAAATACGCTTAAAGCATTTGATTATAAAATGTCAAAAAGGTCATTCAAACTATCTTTAAATTCTTGCTTGTCCTTGGGCCAAAGCACAGTGGTAGAGTGTCCTCTACCTCTTGTGCTATAAAGGTCTAAATAATATCCTGTGGGCTAGGATCAGGATAGAATAAAGACATGCGCCTGGAATTCTGATTCGAAACAGAGAAAGATTCAATTGTTTCATCTGTCAAAGTTCCTCTGCATAGATCTGTGATTATCAGAGCCTGCACATTCAAACCTTAGATTTTGCATGCATTAAAGCACTATAAAATAACCAAATATGCACAATAAAGGAAAAAACAATAAAAATACGCTCTATCACAAATTGAGATTTGTATTTTTTTATTTTTTTAATCATTTTCTCTAAATTTTCTTCTTTTAAGAACATGCGCACAGTGGTTGAGTTGGTTCCTTTGCTTCAAAGGTGGCCACGCAAAAAAAAACGAAAGTCAACCTAATTGAAAAACGTTCTAGGGTAGCAAACTAGAATGTTTGCTGGTCTCAAAACTGTATTTCTTTTTCAAAACAACTCAGCCATTGCCGAGTTATAGCTCCTCAAAGTTGACCAAAACTCAACGTTCTTTTTTGCATGAAATCAAGAATTTTTTTAGAGGCGAAATAATTGTCTAAATCAAATAATTTTTTTCCAAATTATTCAGCTATTTCTTTGGTTTCAAAATAATTTTTTTGTTTCTACTTTCCTTATTAAATTATATAGTTTTTAAGGCCTTTTGTAAAAAATAAAAAATCTTTTTTAATTGATGGTTTTCCACAAATGACCCCATGGCCCCCGGGGATCGAACCCAAGATCTCCAGCCTCGGCGTGCTTTTTAGTTTTCCAATTTTCCAACTAGTCTTGTTGAAATGCAAGTGTTGAGATGTTAAGGAAGGATATTGAATTCAAGCGAGGGTCAAAAAGCAAGATTTTTTTAAAATTTATTAATGAAGAGAAAGCCGATTGAAAAAGCGCGCGCTCCAACTTTAACGGCCTATAACTCCCAGAAAGGCAAAAAATGACAAGAGATGACTAATGGACTATTTTCCTTAGCTCTTTAGCTATCTTCTGGTATATTCCAATTTAAAGTAATTTAAAACCATCAATTATTATTATTATTAAAATCTTTAAGATAATTTTAATAATAATAATTGATGGTTTTAAATTACTTTAAATTGGAATATACCAGAAGATAGCTAAAGAGCTAAGGAAAATAGTCCATTAGTCATCTCTTGTCATTTTTTGCCTTTCTGGGAGTTATAGGCCGTTAAAGTTGGAGCGCGCGCTTTTTCAATCGGCTTTCTCTTCATTAATAAATTTTAAAAAAATCTTGCTTTTTGACCCTCGCTTGAATTCAATATCCTTCCTTAACATCTCAACACTTGCATTTCAACAAGACTAGTTGGAAAATTGGAAAAACTAAAAAAGCACGCCGAGGCTGGAGATCTTGGGTTCGATCCCCGGGGGCCATGGGGTCATTTGTGGAATCTTATTCAAATGCACAAAGGCACTTTGCTCGGAGGCTTTCAAAGGTCCCTAAGTGCAGATAACCTCCAAGTCTTTCCTTTTGACTCACCCTATGAATATTTTTTTTTATCCTCAGACTTCCATTTAAAATAGATTAAAATTTTTTTTTTTTCAACTATTTAAAGGTCCATTTAGCTCTGAGATAAGCTTTTTTATGTTTTTTTAAAATACAGTTGAGCAGATGTACGAAGGAGTAAATTCTTTGAATAAATAAAGAACCTTCCCCCCACCCCCCCCCACCCGCCTATTTATTCTCTCTAAATCTCTTAATTGGATTGACACGTAGCTATGAGGTCATCTAATAATTACCCTTCTCTCGCTCTCTCGATTATTATATTACGTCACATTTGATTGAGGGAGGGAGGGAGGGAGGAAAATAAATAACGCTGGTGATATATCGTATGTGTTATAATGAACAAATAGACGCGCATCCCCCCCTTTTGATTGTGAACAAATTCCCTTTTAGAAAAGAACAAAAATCCCCTGGGCTGACGCAAGGGCGGATACAGGGGGGGGGGGGGGTAAAGGGGGTAATTACCCCCCCCTCCCCGAGATTTGAAAAAAATACTTTTTTTTTTTTTCGAAAAAAAAAAAATTATTTTTAATGTAAAATTTTAAAAATTAATAATTAAAAATTTGATTTATATTTATATTCTGGCAAACAAGTACAGAATGCGCCTTCAAATTACCGAAATTAAGAAAAAAATGTGTGCTGTGTGACCAGTCACTCCAGATTACCCCCCCCCCCCGAGAAACACCCCTGGATCCACCACTGGGCTGACGTCATTATCTACGTAGATTTGTATCAACCGGAAGTAAAAATCGAAATTTTTCTGAAGCTGCCAAAATGCGTTTTGAGGTCCCCTGAATCCATTTAAGAAGTTTTTGGAATGATGTCTGTGTGTGTGGTGTGTGTGTGTGGTAATTTTTTTTCGTCAACGAAAACTCAAAAACTATTTGTTCAATTGTTTTGAAATTTTGCATCCATAAACTGGGGGTAGAGGCCAAGAGCTGAAAAGCTTTTGGTAAACATCGGACCATTAGGGGGGCTCTAGGGGGGGGGACAAATATTTTTTTCTTGAATAGTGGGTGGGCAAAGTTGTGCGCTCGGCTTAGTCCGGCCCTTTATTTTTTTTTTTAATCAACGGGAATGATTAATAAATGATTACAATTAATATAAAAAAAAATCTTTTCTATTTGGATACGAGTATTTATAAGCGATAAAAAATACTCTTTGAATATTTAATAGAGTCAAAGAGATCAACACAAGAATTGGGAGTATTATTGAAAAAGCAGTTGCATCTCTTGTGATTGGTTTAGATTTATAGCGGCCAAATTGTAATAAAGACCAGAAAACGAACAAAGTTTAATATTGTTAAAATTAACGTTTTGAAAAAATGATGTCTTTTGGGAAAAATAGAAGAAGAATTTACCTCCCCTTTTCTTAAATTAACAATTTTGGAAACGATTAATAAATGATTACAATTAATATTAAAAAAAAAAACTTTCCATTAAAAAATATTTCTGAGAATCAGACTTATATAAATAGCATCTTTAGATGAAAAAAAAGCGAGTGGGATGGGTTGGAAATTTCAATTAATATTTAAACAAATTCTATATCAATATAATTTTGTAATAAATAAAGGTTCGGTAAATTCGTTTTTTGTTTTAATATGTGAATAGAAAAGAAATAATTAGGAAAGCAAGATGGCTTGGGTACCTGGATTTGGATGCAAGCAAGGCAAGCGGTTTGAAGGAATCCTCGGATGGAGGTGAGGTGGCTGGTAGGCATCACTCAGGTGCGAAGAGTGAGTGTTCAGGTAAATGTTCAAACAGGAGCAATACATCGGGAACTAACACAATCAACGGAAGCTTCTTTTATTGGATCAAACGAGCACTGAACTGAATTGATAATAAACACTTGCCCTCATGATGGCGACTGATCGGATAACGGCACCAGAGAGAGAGAGAGGCTTGATGCCAACACCCGCCTAAAAGAAGCGCTCTCATTGGTTCACTATCGGCCAATCACAAAAGGCGTATCAAATACACAAGACTTGCATGCAAATGTGAAGTCACGCGGCAAGACTTACATTTGACGTCATAATCAAACAAGGGATAATTACCCCCCCCCCCCCCGATAATTGAGAAAAATATTTATTTTTTTTTTTAATTAAATTTTATTTTAATTTATAAATTTATATTTAAAAATAAAATTTTTAAAATTAATACTAAAAAATTTGATTTGTATTTATATTCTGGTAAACAAGTAAAGAACCAGAGTTGGCAAGTTTTATCCCGCCGAGAATAATACACGGTTTGATACATCACGGATAAAACTAGTCCGATGTATAAAACTGTAAAAAACCAACCCCTCTCAAAAATAAGATTAAACGCTTAAATTTCATATTTTTTAATGTTTTAAAGCATTGACGATATTGTTTGGTTTTTATTTAGTGAATAATATAATCAAAATGTTTATAAAATAATTGAAAAATGAAATTCAAAAATTAAATATGGAAACCTAACCTACAGCTGTCAATTCATTTGTAAGTACATTAAATTATTTTCTTTAATTATTTAATATCAGAAAATTCAGTTTGTTTTTATTTTTTTAGGTTTCTGATAAGGAACTAAACATATAGAAAATTAATTTTAGAATATATATGGCCCGAAAAGTGGAATCTGACAGGTGGTGCAAATCTATTACCTCAAGATTTTAAAATATTCAAAAGTAATATTTGTTTTGGTTTCTATAATAGAAAAAGAAGAAAACACTATACTACTGTTTTTAATTTTATCTTAATTTGTTCTTTCAAGATGCATTTCTATTATGATTAATAAAGAAAAAACAAAATTTGAATTAAAACATTTGGAAAGTGGTATGTTCATTGTTATAAAATATATATTGTTATTCTGATTTATAAATAAACAACGTTCAGTTCGCTAGAAATTGAATTGAATATTTATTTGAATCATTGCTAATCATAAGCGATACATTACAATTTGGCGACGAGGTAAAGAAGTAAAAAACTTAAAAGAAAACATACTTAAAGGTAAAATATATGATCAAGAAATCTCGATTCATGATGGAATACTTTTTAGGGGACAGCGCGTTATCATTCCCAGCGCACTTCAACATAAAATTTTAAAAGAATTACATGTGTCACACCCAGGAATAGTTAAAATGAAAGCACTCGCTAGAAACTACTGTTATTGGAAAAAGATGGATGCAGATATTGAAGACATTGTAAGAAGTTGCCAAGAGTGTTGTAGTGTAAAGAAGAATCCACAAAAAGCACCCTTACACATGTGGGAAATACCAAGAAACAATTGGCAGCGAATACATATGGATTATGCTGGTAAATTTATGAATCATTACTTCTTTATTGTCGTCGATGCAAAATCCAAGTGGCCAGAAGTGTTCGCTTCTGAAAAAGCACCGACAACGGCAAGTACCATACATTACCTACAAGAAATATTCAGTCGACACGGATTACCGGAAATGTTAGTAAGCGACAATGCCACGATATTCAAATCTGTTGAATTCAGAAACTTTTGCGAAAGGAACGGAATACAACAGAGATGGATAGCACCAGGACACCCCGCTACCAACGGCCAAGCCGAGAGATATTGCCATATCATTAAAACTAAATTAAAGTGTATGAAATACCAAGCGGGCATACATGAAAAATTATGCGAGTTACTTTTCCGGTACAGAGCAACACCGCTCGCTAATGGAAAAACTCCAGCAGAGCTCTTATTGGGGAATAATATAAGAACCAAGCTAGATCTTATTAAGCCGAAAACCGAAAACATTGAAACGCCACAACCTATTTTCACTAAATTTTTTAAAGAAGGGGACAGAGTCCAATCCAGGGATTACAGTAATAATAATCAGCAAAACTGGAAATTTGGGACCGTGATGAAGCGCTTGGGCAGACTTCACTATGTGATAGAGCTGGATGATGGGTACACTATCAAAAGACATTATTTATTTATAATAGAAAAAATGCTCTGAGGCGATTTATGCCTCATATGAGCAGAAAATACATTGACACGTTTGTAGAATGAATACAACAGCATACAGCAACAACACAATCAATGCTTCACACCACGAAACCCGGGGCCGCCCACCGTCCCGGCACAGGCCCACCCATCAAGCTCCTTAGTCTGGACTGGAAAATCCCCAGACTCTCCGACAACCGCACCTCCTGAGGGAGGGAATTCCACACCGTGGAGGCTCTCACCAAAAACGATCTTTGGCAAAAAGCCGTCCGATGCTGAGGCATAATCAAATCCTCACGACATGATCTTAGTCCATGACCGGTATCGACGTTGAATCTCAGGAGTTGGTATAGATAAGCGGGGGATTGGTGGTGGATCAAATTATAAATAAAAACAGCCAGCAGGTAGGACCTCCTCTCTGCCAGTCTGGGCCACCCAAGTCTCTCATAATAGGGACTTATATGTTCGCGAGGACTTATGTTAAAGATAAATCGAATGCAAGCGTTTAAGGCTCTATCCAGCCCCCCGCGCCTGCTCGGCCGACAAGCCCCCATACACCACACTGCAATAGTCCAGGTGTGGGAAAATCAGCGACTGGACCAGGTGGGACCTGACGTCCTCCGGCAAAAATGACTGGCTCCGTCTGATCTGCTGCAGGGTCCCATAGACCCTGCCGCGGATGTGGCTTACATGGTCCCGCCACGTCAGGCCTGAGTCCATCACCACCCCCAAATCCCTCACCCGTCGGTCAAAATCCAAGGCGATCCCACCAACCATGACCCTGGGGAGACATGGGAGTAACTTGTCAATAGTGGGGCCATTCCCAAAAACTATAGCCTTGGTTTTAGTGGCATTTATAGTTAGCCCATTTTCCCTTGCCCAAATATATATTTTCTCCGTCACCAAGTTAATCCCTGACACAGCCTCCCCACCCTCCGCCGGTCCGAAAGAGTTATAAATTTGTAGGTCGTCTGCGTAAAGTTGGTATTTACAGTCTATGTGGTCAGAGATATCGTTTATGTACACAGAGAAGAGAAGGGGACCCAAAACTGAACCCTGAGGGACACCGCGTTCTAGCTCCAACCAAGTGGAGCGATTTCCGTCACAGTCAATGACAGACTGTTCTCGCCCTGTCAGGTAGGAGGCGAACCAACAGAGAGAATTGTATGAAAAATTCATTCCTAAAAGCTTGTTCAGAAGGCGTCCAACATCTATAGTATCGAACGCCTTGCTGAAATCAAATAGCACCATTAGTGTTAACTCATGTTTATCAAAAGCCATGGCAATATCCTGAGTGACTTTTACCAGTGCTGTTTGGGTGCTAAAACTCTTTCTGAAGCCAGACTGGAAAGGATTTTGGAGCTGGTTCGCCTCAAGAAATCTGGCTACCTGACGATGAATTATCTTTTCAAAGATCTTAGAGAGTGAGCAGAGAAGAGCAATCGGCCTATAGTCATTAGGAGTCGTGGGATTTGAAATCTTAGGCACGGGTCTTATTAGAGCTCTTTTCCAAAGGGCCGGATAGTGCGACCGCAACAGGGATGCATTAAAGATGTGTTGCATTGGGAGCAGTGTATATGGGAGGGTTAATTTAATGAATTTAATTGGTAATTTGTCATCTCCCACAGCATTAGAACTGATGCTATTTATCGCTTCAATTATATCAGAGTAGTCTATGTCCATGAAATAGAAGTTGTCGGAACTAAAAGAGCAGTTTGAGGCAAGCTGCTTCAAAGAGTCGTGGACATCGCCAGTCAAGGGTGAGCCGCAGGAGACAGTCGCGAAGTGTGAGTTAAGCTGTTCGTTGTCAATAAACAGGGGCTGATCTCGACTAGAGTTGCCTCTTGGGAAGTGCTTGTTTAGCACACTCCATAGTGTCCGTGTGTTATTGGTGTCAAGGGCCCCACATAAGTATTTTCTCTTCTCTCTCTTAATCAAGTGAGTCACCCTATTGCGCAAAATTCTGAACCTATTATCCAGTTCCGGATTTCTGTTGCGAATGGCTCGAACTCTAAAACTGTCCCTTTCCCTGATAAGAGCCCTGATCTCAGGGGTAATCCAGGGGACTGCCCGTCTCCTACAATGTACCGTTCTAAGAGGAATGTGTTTATCAAAAAGATCAAATAAATCGCCACTAAATCGCTCAACCTTCGCATCCACATCATCCAGCGAATACACATCAGACCAGTCACGGCTCTCTAGTTCTTGAGACAGCAGATCTCCGTTGAGAGATCTGTAGTCTCTATAAGTAAAGGTTCTTGGGAATTTCTTATCAACAATAAAATTATAGTGAATACAGATCATGTCGTGAGCCGAAAGAAAAGGTAATGGTTTTTGAGCAGTAGATAGCACTCTTTTTAAGCCGGATGAATTTACAACAATCAAATCGAGCCAAGTGTGAGAATCGCGAACATGGTGGGTTGGGCCATAGCCGACAACACTCAAATTGAATGTGGCGAAGAGCGACCCCAAGTATCTCCTCTCCAACGAATCAGCGTTGAAATTAACATTAAAGTCACCAGTGATTATCACATCGTCACATGTTGATAAGTAGTCGGACAAAATACTCTCCATCGTATCGTCAAAAGAAACAATTACAATCAGCTGAGGAGGTGCAAAGTGAAGCCAGTGATCGTGCCATCGCTTCCATTAACGCAAGTAAGATATCCTGCAGAAAAGAAACAAGAAGATGGTCCACCAAAAACCACAGATGTATCTGAAAAAATCAACCTGAAAGACAACAACAACAAGCAATCAACAATCAACCAAGCCAATTAAGACGATCCACCCGAATAAGAAGGAAACCAGACAGGTTAAATTTATAATTAGCAAGGGAGACTGCTATGTTCATTGTTATAAAATATATATTGTTATTCTGATTTATAAATAAACAACGTTCAGTTCGCTAGAAATATTGAATATTTATTTGAATCATTGCTAATCATAAGCGATACATTACAGAAAGCATCTATCTTATTTTTGAATATAAAATTATCTAATTGTAAGTTGAAGATAAGTTGCTGTTGATGTTATGGAATGGAAGAGAGCAAGTACAGCAGTGGCGGCTCGCTAGGGTAGGCAAGGTAGGCGACGCCTACCTTATAAATATACAGATGAAAAATATTTATCAATTTTATTATATTTATTAAGTTTAAAAATATTTAGTTTCATAAAATAATTACTATATTTATTAATTTATATGATTTTGCAAAAAAAAAAAAATTTGAAACACTTCAGAACCTCGTATTTATAAAGTAAAGGCGATATTTTTCTTAGCCTATTTACTGCCTGTACTCCACACTCCGCTGCCCACATTTCTAGACAGTCGCGCATGCGCACAGCAGTGATAGCTAGCGCTATAAGTCGAACGGTTAGGCGATGAACTAAGTAGCCTATGCCAAGCCGATGACAAGTGTTACCGTAGAGCGCAATTTCTCATGAAGATTTATTAGTTCAAATTTCGAAACAAGATAACTTCACAGATCAAATTATTGAATTATTTTCTAAATTAAAAGATAGGCGAATAGATTTAATTTACAAAAATAAATAAATACGCCTTTTTTCTTTCTTTTTTCTATTTTTAGTAAGTAATATGTATATATATGTCGCCTACCCAGTTGTCTCGGTCACGAGCCGCACTGAAAGTACAGGTGCAGCAAATAAAGAGAGCTTTTGGATGCCAAATGCCAAAAAGGAGACATTTCTGGCAAAATTTTATTCTCCGCCCTCAGTCTCTCAGTTTTTAGTATAAGGACTGAGGATGGACGAATAAAATTTTGTCTCCTTTTTAGGCATTTGGCATCCAAAGGCTCTCTTTATTTGCTGCACCTGTACTTGCTCTCTTCCATTCCATAAAATTATCCAAAAAGAATTATTGAATGTCAAAGTAATAAGTATGAATATACTGAATCTTGTTTATGTTTTGTCCATGCCTAATGTATTAAAAGAATGTATTGCATACACAAACTTTAAACAATACCTGTATTAGACTGGTTGTGAAGTGTTTAATAATAGTAAAATAATAAATAAATGCATTGTATATATATACATAAAAATATTTTGTTATTTTTAGGCAGAACGCACACCGATCGAGCAAAAACGTTTTCGAACAAAACGTTTTTGCCTAAAACTGTTTTTTCAATACTTTTCTATGGGTCAACGCACAGCGAAGAGACAAAACACAATTGGTCATGATTCGACATCATCGAACAAAATGTTTTGTCCGAAAACGTTTTTTGCTCGATCAGTGTGTGTTCAGCCTTAATCATTTTTATTCCTAAGATAATAACAATTTCCTGCGTTTTAATCTTTTTGAACCCAATCATTATATATTTATATTTTTTTAGAAAAAACTTTATAAAAAGGTAAATTTTAGAATTTTGAAGTTTATGCTTTCACAGTTGTTATCATTAGTAAATGAATTTGATTTTCGGTTTAACTGTGGTTTATTTGTAACAATTACAACGATTCGGCCACTCATTCTGTGGCCTTCTTCAGATACAATTCAGCTAAGATTATAAAGGTTGTTACATCTGTGACAATCTCAATTTAATTGAATTTAGACTTTTATAGTTGTTATCATTAACAAAAAACGCTTCGGCATTCTTTCGGTGGTCAAAAAGTTAAAATTTTTGCAAACAAACCACAGCTAAACTCAAATCAGTCTTTGATTAAGTTTAATTTAGATCTGTCAATCATTTGCCAGCTGACATTTTTGAAAATTTGTTTTTATATATATATATATAATAAAAAATATGACTAATTTTAGTCATAAATTATTTTTTTTTCCCATTTAATAATATAAAGTTTCAAAACACTGCCCCATGCAGAGCATAAATGAACAGTACGAATATCTCGTAATGAAGGTCTAAAATTAAAAATACGACTTCTATTTTATATCGTGTCATTATTTCTAAACAAAATTGGATAATATAAAGTATATGCTAAGTAATATTTGTGTTTGTATATGGTTACTGTTTATATATATATGTTTGTATATATACTTGTATACAGTTTATATAAATAAATAGAGTTGTTCTAAAACATGGTGTCAGAAGTGGAAAGATTTTATTAATTTTATGAAAAAGTTTATGAAATATTGAGGAAAATGAATCAAGTAGAAGAGACCAGGAATATGTTTCAAATATATATGAATATACCTCCGCCGATGCCGATGCAGATGGCAGGTGACAAAGCGGAAAATTGGAAACTTTTTAAAGAAAGTTGGATGAATTTTGAAATAGCATCGGGTTCTGAGAAATTGCCTGAGAAGCAACGAGTGGCTACATTGTTATCCATTATGGGTTATGAATGTTATAAAGTTTATGTTACGTTGAATTTGAAAGAAGAAGAAAAAAAGATACAAAATATTTTAGAGGCATTAACTAAGCATTTTGAACCTGAAAAAAATGTAATATATGAACGTTTTGTTTTTGGGTCGGCTAATCAAGAGGTGGACGAGAATATAGACAGTTATGTTACTAGATTAAAACAGTTAGTAAGTTCTTGCAAGTATGAGAGTTTAACCGAAGAAATGTTAAGAGATAGGATTGTGTTGGGTGTGAATGACATAAGATTAAGAAGAATAATGTTACGAGAACCGGCATTAACTTTTAAAAAAGCGATTGATATATGTAGGGGTTTCGAATCGACTGAAAATCAAGTGAAGCAAATGGGAGAAAATAAAATAGAAGAAGTTATTAAGTATAGGAAAAATAGTTCAAGGGCAACGTCAACGGTGCAGAATAAGAAATTTCAAGATTCCAAGGAAGAATCGAATTCATCGAATTCTAGTTCAAATAAAATTTTTTGCAAATTTTGTGGCAGAACTCATGAGTATGGTAAAAAATTTTGTCCAGCGGATGGAGCTGTTTGTTATAAATGTAAGAGGAAGAATCATTTTTCAAGAGTTTGTCGACAAAAGAACGTGGATAGGGTGGAAGATGAAATGGATGAAGAAGATAAAGAAGATGAGAACCAATTTAACAATGAAATTTATTTTTATGAAGAGAATATATATTTTAATAGTGAGTCGAAGAAACAGCAGTGGTTTATAAATTTAAAATTTAAATTAAATAATTGGGAGCGATATTTCAAGTGTCAACTGGATAGTGGAGCGTCCTGTAATATAATGAGTTTTGAGGACTATAAGAAAATTTCAAGAGGAAATTACAAATTTTTAAGGCCTACACCGGTTAAATTGCGGTATTATGATTCTTCGGTTAAAAGGGGAGGTATAAAGATAAAGAATACAAGTTGAAATTTATAGTTGTAGATAGTGAGAAGAATCCACTATTGTCTGCTGAAACATGTTTAAGACTCAAGTTGTTAACTGTTAATGCTGATTTGTGTAATGTTGAAGTTAAGAGTTTGACTCTGACAAATAGAAAGAATAAAACATCTTTAACCAAAGAAATGTTATTAAAAGAATTTCAGGATGTTTTTGAAGGACAAGGAATGTTACAAGGAGAATATCATATTCATGTAGATAAAAATATCAGACCATCCCAGGCACAGCCTAGAAGGGTCCCAATCGCTTTAAAAGAAAAATTATGGAGAACATTAAATAAGATGGTTGAAGATGGAATTGTTGTTAAGGAAACTGGACCCACGGCATGGATTAGCAATATGGTGATAGTTGAAAAGAAAGACAAGTCTTTAAGAATATGTTTGGATCCTTTTGAATTGAATAAAGCTATAAGAAGATCACGTTATCAAATTCCAACGATTGAAGAAATAGCACCATCTTTGGAAAATGCCAAAGTGTTTTCTGTTTTGGACGCAAAAAATGGATTTTGGCATGTTAAGTTAGATGAAGAATCTAGCAAACTGACAACGTTTTGGACTCCATTTGGACGTTTTCGGTGGTTACGGATGCCATTTGGTATATCATCAGCTCCGGAAGAGTATCAGAGACGTCAACATGAGGTCATCCAAGGGTTACCTGGAGTTGTAGTAATTGCTGACGATATGCTTGTTTTTGGACAAGGTAATTCTTATGAAGAGGCATTGGTGGATCATGATGAAAAGATTCGAAAACTTTTTGAAAGATTAAGAGAGCACAATTTGAAAATTAATCCAGATAAGATGAAGTTTAAATTAAAAGAAGTCACCTATATGGGTCACAGGATTACTGGGGCAGGATTACAACCTGATAGTGAAAAGATTAAGGCAATTTTAAATATGCCGAGACCGGAAAATGTAAGTGAAGTTCAAAGGTTTATTGGATTTATAACTTATTTGAGTAAATTTTTGCCGAAATTATCCGAGTTATGTGGACCTTTGAGGAAATTAATTGAAAAAGATTTTGAATTTAAGTGGCTTGAAGCTCAAGAAGAGGCATTTATAAAATTAAAGAAATTATTAACGTGTGCTCCTGTTTTAGGATATTATGATATTAAAAAACCCGTGACGATTCAATGTGATGCAAGTGAATATGGATTGGGCGCAAGTTTATTACAGGATGGAAGACCAATAATTTTTGCTTCTAGAACATTATCTAAAACAGAAAGAAATTATGCTCAAATAGAGAAGGAGTGTTTAGCAATATTGTTTTCCTGTAAGAGGTTTCATCAATATTTAGCCGGACGTGATAGAATAGAAGTCGAATCTGATCATAAGCCGTTAGAAATTATTTTTAAAAAATCATTGTTAAATGGCCCTAAACGACTTCAAAAAATGATGTTAGAATTGCAAGCTTATAATTTAAGAGTGAGTTATAAAAAAGGAAGTGAAATGTTCGTGGCGGATTTTTTATCGAGAATAGGTAACAAAGGAAAATTGCATGGAGAAGATGAATTAGAGGACTATACTATTCATTCTTGTGAGTATGAAGAAATCTTTCAAGAAGTTGCTAGAATGAATCCAGAAAATTTTACAAATATTTCAGAGAAGGGAATTGAAAAAATTAAAGAAGTATGCGGTGAAGACGAAACAATAAGATCACTAATGAAAATAATTAAAGAAGGATGGCCGGATAATAAAGAAAATGTCAGCAGAGAGGCAGAAGATTTCTGGAATTTTAGAGATGAAATGTCCTGCCATAATGGAATAATATATAAAGGTACAGCCATATTAATACCAAGGAAATTGCGTAAGGAAATATTAAGAAGATTACATTTAAGTCATCAAGGTTTGGAAGCATGCATTAGAAAGGCTAGAGGAGTTTATTTTTGGCCAGGTATGTTAAAGGAAATAGAAAATGCAATTCGAGATTGTGATGTTTGTAAAGAATATGCGGTTAGTCAAAAGAAAGAACCTATGATTTGTCATGAATTACCTAAGCTTCCCTGGGAAATAGTAGGAGCAGATTTATTTCAATTAGATAATGATTTATTTTTAATAGTGGTTGATTATTATTCTGATTTTTGGGAGATTGATAAAATATCAGGTACAACTTCATTGAATATAATTAAAAGCCTTGAGAGAATGTTTAGTGTGCATGGTGTGCCTAAAAAATTAATAACGGACAATGGTCCACAGTTTGTTTCAGCATTGTTTAAACAATTTGTGAAGAGTTGGGAGTTCGTTCACGTGACATCTTCACCTTATTACGCCAAATCGAATGGCAAAGTGGAATCATCTGTAAAGATAGCCAAAATTTTACTGAAGAAATGTAGAAAAGATAAAACCAATTTCTGGAAAGCACTTTTAGATTGGAGGAACACTCCAACAAAAGGTATCAATGCAAGTCCAAATGAACGTCTGTTTTCAAGGAAAACGAACAATATGTTGCCAATGAAAGATAGTTGGTTGAAACCAAAAGTACAGAGGAATGTGATAGAAAAGAAAGAGTTAAAAGCTAGTAGAATGAAAAGATTATATGATAAAGGAGCTGTTGAATTGCCTGAAATTAAAGAAAATGAAGGAGTATGGGTGCAAGAAATGGTAGGACCAGAAGCAGGAAAGTGGTTTCTAGGAAAATGCATTAGGAAAGTGGCCCCCAGGTCGTATTTGGTAAAGGTAAAAGGAAGAATATGCCGAAGAAATAGAATTCATTTGAGGCCGGATAGACGGGCAAGAGAAGAAGAGGAGTGGCAGTGGTATAGAGGTGATGATATAGATTTATCAAATGAAGAGAGTCGAGAGGAACAAGTGAGAAGAGAAGTGGATCAGCAACCAATGAGGAGAAGACAAGTTGAGCCAAGACAACCGATGGTGTTACGGTCTGGAAGAAGAGTTTGAAAAAAATAAGAATGATTGAATTGTTAATTGTTTTTTATATATATTTGTTAAGTGTTCGAGTGTTATGTTAAAAGAAAAAAATCTGGTGTGACTGGCGCACAGCACACAACTTTCTCTTACCTTCGGTAATCGAAAGTTGTGTTCTGTGCTTGTCACACCAGATTTTTTGTGAGGACATGTATTTAGTTTCCGCCAATATAATAGAATTTAAGATGCCAAATTCATAAACATGGGAAAATATTTATATTTTGTTACCATGGCAACCATTTCTCCTATCTTTTCTATGAAGCACAAGAGTAAAGTGTGCTTCAAACAATTTTGAGGGCAAAACGAGAATATACATTTGAAAGAGCATCTAAAAAATAATTGATTTTTGAATTTTAATCAAAATCGTTAGAGCGAATTTTGAGAAAAATCGAAAAAAACTGAAAAAGTACATCAGTAAAGTACTAGTACTCTTAGGCCGATTTTGATTAAAAGCTTATTTTTCCGGTCCCGGGGGTGTTTAACTTAAATATAAAATTTCATCCTCCTAGCTCAATTTCTTCATGCTTAAAATTGAACACACACACACACACACACACAGACAGACCATGTCGCGAAAACCACTTTTTTGGATTCAGGGGACCTCAAAACGTGAAGATCCATCAAAATCTCGACATCGAATTTTTGACATGAATCCAATACTTTCTCTCTATATATATTACATATATACATAGGTAAGAGAAAGTAAAA
>JAKCPI010007922.1:0-42663 GCA_023213315.1 Euborellia annulipes
GAGGCCTCAACTACAAAACCATATAACTCGATCAATTTTGAAGATATCGACCTCGGATTTTTTTTAAATAAAAGATAATTAAAATATTAACCCTTTGTCGTTGTCCTTTTTTTGATTTTCTCAAAAAAAATTTTTTTTGACAAGAATAAACTCAAAAACAAGGCATTAATCAAAAAATCGGGGAATGACACGGGGTAGGTAATTAATTTTTAAATCTATTTGTTAAAATTTAATAATTTTTTGATCTATTATTTTTGAGTTATTCAGTTTTTCAGAATTTCTATAAAATCACCTACTTTTAACCATTTTAGTTCAACGTTTTTCCGCCAGGTAGCGCTAAAAACTTTGTATATAAACTTTACTTCTCTCTCTTATGATCTTTGCTTTCTTACGAGGCGCACTTTTGAAATATTATATTAAATATATTAAAATTGATTTATATTAAAAACTATATTCTATTAATTCTCTTACAAGTACGATTCAATTCTCTCCTTATAATATTATTTATCATTTCTATTATACAAAGTAAAATTATTTTTTATTTTTTTAGCGTTATAATTATGTATAGAGATTTTAAAAAATAATTATTATGCGTAGGCAGAAAGTTTTGATGGGGGGGGGGGGGTGTTCAGGAAAGTTTTTTCATACATTTGAAAAATTTAAGCCCCGGGCCCTCAAGGCTCAAGTAAAAACGGAAAAATTTAGATAAAAAAAAAAAAAATTTAATGGAAATTTCTCTTTGAGAGGCTCTGACCCCTTGGGGTTCAGGGATATACGGTATTTTAAAAATATTTTTGTGTATGGAGGAGAGGGATATTTAAAGATGAGCACCCCCCCCAAAAAAAAAAAAATCAATATAAGGCCACCTCTTACAAAATTATGTATATGTCCTAAACCCCGAAAAGGGGAAGGATGAATCACCCAATAAATAAAATAAATATAAGGCCACCTCTTTTAGTGCCGCCCCAGGCCCCCAACTGCCTCGGTACGCCTCTGGTCCTTATTATATTGGTGATGGGAATCTCTTATCGTCTCATAAATTATTGGTTATCGTATAAAGTATTATATGTCTAGTTGCCGAAAAGAGTGTTTGTGTGAGTGTGAATGTGAATGGGAAAAAAGTGTTAAAAAAAAAAAAGTTACCGAAAACAAATATAAAATTTTTCTCTTGTTCCTATAGAAATAAAATTTAATTTGAAACACCAAGTGTTTAATATGTATTTATTTAATTTTTATTTATTTATAGAGATTATTTTTTTATTTTCAAATAATTTTTTTTTAATTTTTGGCAATAAAAAAATAAATTGGCCATTCAAAAGGTACTATACGCAAAAAAAATCAAAATATTATATAATTAAATATATATATATTCTATATTGAATTTCATTATTACTTTCTCTAACCTATATATATGTTAATATATAGATAGAGAAAGTATTGGTTTCATGTCAAAATTTCGATGTCGAGATTTTGATGGATATACACGTTTTGAGGTCCCCTGAATCAAAAAAGTGGTTTTCGCGACATGCACTGTCTGTGTGTCTGTCTGTCTGAGAACAAAATATATTAAGAACGAAAAGAGCTAGGAGATTAAATTTTTATATTTAAGTTAGGCACCCCATGGGGCGTGACACGAAGCTTTTGAACAAAATCGCCCAAAAAGTACACAGGCGTCATTTGGGGGGGGGGGGCATTTCCCCCCCCCCCCTCAAGTGCTCTGATTTTTATAAAATTTTATATTATTCTAAATAAAACAAAAAAATACTCCAAAATACATCTACGAGTATACAAACTGTACAAAATTAAACAATTAATTTAATTAAATATGTTTTGGCTAAATTTGAGTACCCATTTGTAAGTAAATTTTAAGAAAAAAAATGTTTGCCCCCCTCCCCAAGAAAAAGTTGAAATGACGCCATTGAAAAAGAACCAGTACTTTACATGGGCGTAGCCAGGAGGAGGCAGGGGGCCATTGCCCCCCTGGCTTGTCCTAAAAATTAAAAAAAAAATATATATATATTTTTCCCATTGGGAATTTTTTTTAACGCCCCAATCCACTTAATTTTTTTATTTAAATAAATAATTAATAATCTATGTATATATTAATTGCAAACCCCCCCCTCTCGCCCTGACGAGGGGTTGCCCCCCCTAACAAGGTGTCTGGCTACGCCCATGGTACTTTATACTTTTTCATTTTTTTTTTTTTTTTCGATTTTTTCAAAATTCGTCCTAACGATTTTTTTTTAATTCAAAAATCAATTATTTTTTAGATGCCCTTTAAAATGTATATTTTCAGTTTGCTCTCAAAATTGTTTTAAGACCACTTTACTCTTGTACGCAGGGGCGTATATAAGGGGGGGGCCGAGGGAGCCCGCCTCCCCCCCCCCCCAAATTTTCCAAACACACAAATATATATATATATATATATAGGGATATACAGACATCAGCGCAACAAATTTTTCCGCAGGATGAAAAACTTTGGTTCCACAAAAAATTTCGTGTGAAAAAAAATTTAGTTTCTTAAAAAAAAAATTTCCGCAGAGAAATTTTACAATTCAGGCCCCCCCCCCGAAAAAAATTTCTATATACGCCCCTGCTTGTACGTCACAGGAAAGATAGATGAAATGGTTGCCATGGTAACAAGATATAAATATTTTCTCATGTTTATAAATTTTACCTCTTGAATTCTAATACATATATACATATACCGAAGGTAAGAGAAAGTTGTGTGCTGTGCGATCAGTCACACCAGATTTTTTTTTTTTTCTTGATTTATTAAAAAAATATTTTTTAAGATTAAAAAATATTTGGTGCTTGTGCATAAAAATATTGTTAAAAAAAGTATTTGATTTTATAATATTTGATTTTATAAAAATCATAATATTAATTATATGAAATATTCTTATTTATATTTTAGGCTGTAATATTGATACTAATGTCGTATATATTTTTTAAACGTCGCGCGCCGCTTATGAAAATATAATTTTTCCACTTGAGCCTTGAGTAGCAAAAAGCCTGTATGAATTTGTCGCGTTCCAATGTTGTCACATTTACTTAGACGGCAACGTTGCCAGCTCCGTGGCAGATGTTAGAAAAGGAAACATATTATTGCTGGTTGTGGGTTGATAGGCGCTAGAAATGGAGCGACGGTGTCGCCGCCTATTAGCCAAATAATCGTCCCTTACGATTGACTCATCGGAGACTCTGGCCTTAAGTAGCCTTTTAAAGTCTTGTTCGATTTCTCTCTTTTGAACCTTCAAATAAACGACCCGAGTTGGCGAAACTCGAGGGTTTAAGACAATACGTTTCGACCCCGAGTGGCAATTAGAGAGATGTCTCAGCAGTTGCCCTTTAGTTTACGAGAAAATAATATGAAAGAAAAGTTTCCAGAGGCATTTCAACAAACTTTTCAAGGTGGTTCTGATAAAAACAAAAGGACATCTACTAACTTTTTTAAGAAGAGGAAACAGTTTACATATCGAGATGTCGGAATTTTATATGTAAAAAAGATTGATATCAGAGCGTAGAATTTTATGTAAATTAATATTAGAAAAAAATCTTGAGAATATAAAAAATAAATTAAATTTAAATATTTTTTTATGACAATTAAAAAATTAATATTAAATATTTTTTTACTGGGTTCGATTTACTATAGGACAGTCGTTTCCAAACTTTATGTTACATCGCCTCCCTTAAAAAATGGATGACGCCTCCCCCTCCATTTTATAAAATAATAAAAAAATAAATAAATAAAAAAAATACAAAAACAAAAATAAATAAAGAATTATATATATCATGTGTTGGTCCATGAAGTAATTATGAAAAACATATAACCAAGTATTTATTAATTTAAATAAGCGCTTATTTAAATTAATAAATACTTGGTTATATGTTTTTCAAAAACAAAAATTTTTTTATGCTAAAAAATATAAATTTATATAAAAATATTTTTTTATTTATACTTATTTATTATTTTATTTATAACACTAGCAATTATGTGGAAAATTGGCTTGGTAGCTAATATTCGCGCCTCCCCTTAGACTAGTCCGCGCCTCCCTAGGGAGGCGCGCCTCACAGTTTGGAAAACACTGCTTTAGGAAAACAAATATATCTCGGACAGAGAAAAATCACGTTTGATAGCACATCACACACACACTTTTCGGTTTTAGGTAAAAGTAATTTATGATGTCATTCAACCATATTTTTAAAAAATTTTAAATTTAAAAAATAAATCCTATTAAAAAATGAAAAAAATTTAATTATTTTTTCAAATATTATATACAGGGCTTTTCAAAAAAAAAATATACGAATTCGAATGCGTATATTTATTTAAGACATACGAATATGAACCTTTACACACATATTTACGAACCTCTCAAGTTCAGATTACAGATGTTCAATAAGTCCTCCATCAGCGATACGAACACTATCACATCGATACTCAAATTCCTCCCATACTCGGGCAAGCAAGTCCTTCGTCACTGATGTTATGGCAGTACGGATCCGATTCTTCAATTCTTCCAGGTCCTGTGGGAGTGGTGGTACATAAACGTTGTCTTTAAAGTACCCGGGGGGGGGGGGGGGGGGGGGGGGGACCCCACAAGACCAAGTCAGGGTGTCAAATCCGGTGACCGTGGAGCCCAGCTGAGACATGCTAAGTCACCAGCTTCTTGACGACCAATCCAACGGTTCGGTAGAGTTGCATCAAGATATTCACGTACTTGGCGACTCCAGTAAGGGGGCCGACTTGTTGAAAAATGAAGTGCAGACATGCTTGTCCGAGTATGGGAGGTATGATGTAATATTGTTCGTATCGCTGATGGAGGACATAACATGTTATTGAACATCTGTAATCTGAACTTGAGAGGTTCGTAAATATGTGTGTAAAGTTTCATATTCGATGTCCTGAGTCCAAAACTAGCTTTTACATAAAGTGGCCACGTTATAAGCCAAGAGTTTGGGCTATTACTTTCTCTTAATCCCATAAGTTGACATAATATAAAGAAGAAACCGAGAGAAAAGATAAGACCCGAGTGTCACATGTCCCAATGAGGAAAAAAAAGACAGCTAGCTTTAGCTCGAAAAGTGATACCATACACGTCAATTACACGCCATTAGCTTTTTTTTTTAAATCTCGGAGGGGGTAATTGCTCCCTTTACCCCCTTCCCCCCCCCCTTGTATCCGACCTTGCCTCAAACTCCTTTAAACAAAACATTTAGTTGAGGTGACATGTCTCTTCCTGATCTCTGTTAGTTATTTTTGTTTTGTTTGGATGGAATTATTTCAGAAAATAAGATATTGATGTGTTTTCTTTTCAAATCAAATGAAACATTATATTAAACTTTTTTATAAATAAATTTTACTTTGATTAGCACCAGATACATTCCTGACAAGAGGTGAGTTGTATACTAGTTTAATAATTCTCAAGACCAGAGCGCTGGTCGGGGTCACCAAACCTTCTTTCACAGCGCTTGGCATCGCTTAATCGAATCGATTGTGGCGACTGTTGCTCTTCTCTGTTGCCAAGCCTCCCGACAAAACTTATTTTAATATTATTATTATTTTTAATAATATTGTCGGGAGAATATAATTTCATAAATAACGCATAAACTTCTCTTTTTAATTAATTTTATAAATTTAATTCTTTTATTCTATTTTGAAATTTTCTTTATTTCCTCTTGTCAAGTACACATCTTTTCTGACCGTAGAGAGCTGGTGGCTCTTTTATGGAAGATTCCAAAGTTGTCCTGCTTTATTAGAGTTTGTCATGTCATGTCATTCCAAATTACTCTCCCCTATGAACAAGTATGTCTTAAATATGCTCTCTTTAGTAGAGAAGTTTGTCTTTTAAATGTATGTACTTTGCCATCCATTTCATCATGTAAATTTGTACTATATACATGTTTAATTTTCTTTTAATTTGTTTGTTCTTTTCCATTTTTTTTTCCTTTGATTAATGATCTGGAATGTTGAGTGAAATCTATTTGTTTAGATAATGTTTGTTATTTATTCGTCATTTATTTTTTTCCCTCTTTGTTAAAATTTTAACGATGCTTTTCAAAAAGTTCTTTCGAAGACAAACAACTTTTTTTTTCTTGATAATATCTAAATGATGATTATTTGACTTAGGAACTCGATCATGTATTCATTTTCAATTAACTCTACTATACATATTCAATTGAATTATCAAAGCTTTCAGGCGTCATAATAGTCCCTAATAGACATATACTCAACTCCCCTGGAACAAAATTCAAATGGTTATTTCATAGGCTTGAATTCATTCACCCTGTTATCATATATTATGCGATCACTGTCTTTGTGTATGCAATCTATTGTCAAACATCTGGACCAGTCAGACATCTAACCAGTTGTCAGGGCAACCAACTCGACTGTCAGAAAAGCCTAGCGTTTGGTTTAGAGGTTGAAATTCTCTCGCATTGCGCTCAATTAATAAATACCTGTTGCCTGACCCAATGGGGACTCTATTATTAACAAATATTCAATCATCACATCGGTCTCTTATCTACCTTGTAGAGGAAATGGCATTTTCAGATAAATATTCAATAGAAAAGGGCAATAAATTATTCTTTTTTTTTTAAGAAGCCGAAAAATTTACATATAAAGATTTATTTCATAAAAATAAATTTTTATTTACCAAAAAAGATAGAATTTAAATCTGTGAGATGCTATGCTAACTTGACAAAGAAAAAGGGGGAGAAGCAAAGTAATAATTTTTAATTAATTCTGGGACGAGGTTTATCTTCAAAGTAATAATACTTTTCGCTTATACTAAAGTCCAGATAGGAGGGGCCTTAGAGAACCTTTTGTCTATTAATTAAAAAATTATGATAATATATTTTTACTTTCTCTTATTTAGGGAAATGATATTTGTGTGGTGTGCTGGTATCAAGGCAGATTTTTTTCTAAATTAAAAAAAGGAAAAAAAATTTATACTAGAAAAATTTGAGATTTTTTTAAAATCTTAAAATGAAAAATTTATTATAATCTATCAAATATTAAATAAATAATTGAGAAATAAAAATGAATTATTTTAAAAGGTAATGGAAAAATTGTCCAATGAAAGAGGTCTGTATAGCGTGCTGGCCATTTGTACCAAGGGTCGCGGGTTCGCATCCCATCCCAGGCGACAAAATTTATTTCAATTGAATTGGATACCAATCAATTGAAATAAAAAAGGGACGGGTCTAAATGGCCTCCGATGCCGAAAAAGAACTTAAACTAATTTAAAAAAGAGGTCGGTAGTCCAAAGCAAGTCGATTGGTTTAAGCTGACACGATCTTATCTCCCTTTTCCCCGTAATTATCCATCATTATTATTTATAATTTAATTGATACAGAACCAAGGGAGTTGGCAGCCAATAAGTGAGCAAAATGTTTATTAATTTACAAATATATATTATTCCTGAGATGGTCTAATATCAATGACCTCTATTATTAGGTCACTGGCTGAGGTGAGAAGCCGATAATAAATATTTATTTATTTAATTTAACATATTTGAGAAGGCAATAGACAGGTAAATCCCATAATACGGTCAAAAGGTTAAAAGAAAGAAAAAGAAAAATATTACACTTTTATGAAAAAAATTAATTTTATATAAAAAACATTTTAATCTCAATAATAAAGATTAAAAGAAAGAAAAAGAAAAATATTACACTTTTATGAAAAAATTAATTTTATATAAAAAACATTTTAATCTCAATAATAAAGATTAAAATGTTTTTTATATAAAATTAATTTTTTCATAAAAGTGTAATATTTTTCTTTTCTTTCTTTTAACCTTTTGACCGTATTATGGGATTTACTTGTTTATCGCCTTCTCAAATATGTTAAATTAAATAAATAAATATTTATTATCGGCTTCTCACCTCAGCCAGTGACCTAATAATAGAGGTCATTGATATTAGACCATCTCAGGAATAATATATATTTGTAAATTAATAAACATTTTATCAAAGCAAACTGTTACTTAAGCGAATACACACGTATTGAATGACTGGAAGCATACAAATTGAAATTATTTATATACCACATAATGTATATAAAGAAATATTTAATATAACAACTCTATACACTTATACTGTAAAAATTTTTGTATATCTTATATAAAATATTTTATTTGTATTTGTGATCAACAACTTAAAAATTAATTAAATGTATGACTTTCCAGCTCTAATTGACTGATGATGGCATTAGCAGAATAAAGCCGAAACGTCTCAACACTTGAGAGTTTTTATTTAATATAGAGGCTCACTTATTGGCTGCCACCTCCCTTGGTCCTG
The DNA here is from genome assembly GCA_023213315.1 of Euborellia annulipes. NCBI lineage: Eukaryota > Metazoa > Arthropoda > Insecta > Dermaptera > Anisolabididae > Euborellia > Euborellia annulipes. The sequence continues at coordinate 8,302 of JAKCPI010007922.1, forward strand.
TATCAACTATATCTACAGCCACTCAACCTTATATTTATAATTTAATATGATAAATTCTGTTTCCCAGATTCTTTTTACTTGCTTGATTGATTATTATGAATTTTGAAAAAATATCTTTTCATTGTTTAGAATTATCTGAGAAAAAGAAACTAATTTTTAGATTAATAAAATTGCTCTTGTCTTCTTTTTTTCAAATAACTTTCTAGACAACCACCAAGCTATTATTGAAATAGATCAAAGGAATTCGGTTGAATGAGGATAAAGTCAGCATCCCACTTAGGCATGCCAAAATCTTTCTCTCGAATCGAAGGGAGAGAAGGATTGAAAGAGAATCGAAAAAAAAAACCTATCATTTGAAATATTCAAATAGAGCGTGAAGTTAATAAACCTGACGAAATAATCCTTCGCTTTTTACTTTTTATTTTGTCACCAAACCTTAGTAATTTGATATATTAATACTGTATGTTCTGTTACAATAGAAATCAATTAATTAACGAGGTGTATTTAATCTAGAGTCCATTCACCCGATATGTACTATTCTACATAAGAATATTTAAATAAATAATTCAGATGACAAAAGAAATAAAATTCTTTATATAACTCATTTATATTGTAGGAACCTTACGTGTTTTATTCTATTATAGCTCAGTTTAGCCGACAAAATATTTCGTGACGGATTTGTTAAAAGTTAATAATGCATGTTCTAATAGGTTTTGAAAGTTTTGTATAAAGAAAAAAAAAATATAATAAAGAAGTAAATCTCTTAAAGACTTTGAGTTGGTTGCGAGTAATGCAATTAAAAACTTTTATAGGTTTAATTGCAAAAATATCATTTAACATTATATAATTGACAACTAAGGTCAGTGTTTAAGATTATCTCAACACTTTCTTTTTTTGTAGATATTCTATTTAAAAAAAATTCAAATTAGGAACAAAAAATATTCTTTTTTTTTTTTTTTGTTTTTTTAAAAACATCCACACTTTTTTTTCTCATTCACACTCACACACACATTCACACTGTCTTTTCGGCAACTCAGGCCATGTAAGACACAGCGGCGTAACTAGCCTTTGAGGGCGGAGGGGGCGAAGCTCAACAGGGGCGCCGTTTTTCGTTCGAGCTTTTTTTTTTTTTTTTAGTATTCGAATCTCGTTCCGGCTTTTTTCAGGATTTGTGATATAAAACAAATTTATTATGAAATTTCAAAAAAAAGTCGTAAATTTTTGGAAAAAGCAGATGCGCCAGGGGCGCCAAAAGCGATGCTCCGGGGCGGGGGCCACCCCCCTTCGCCCCCACCTGATACGCTACTGATATTAACATATATATATAGAGGTAAGAGAAAGTAAAAAATTGTAATTATAAAGCGTCTATATACATTATTTATTATTTTGGAATTAAATTCATTTAAAATAGTAGAATTCAAGTTGTAATATAATTTTAAAAGAAAACAATCAATTTTAAGACAATCGATAAAAAGAATATGATAAAATCACATTCGCTGGGCTATATCTTAGAGGCTGTAGGGCGCCTATGCCGGTTTCGGGGGGCACCAAGGGCTCGATGCGCCTGGGGCGGGGGCTCGCGCCCCCTCGCCCCTTCCTGGTTACGCCACTGGTAAGACATTTACGATAACCGTTATTGATTTAATATACATATATGGGGTCCAGGCATTCTTATTTAAGCCATTTGGTATCCAATTGGCTTAAATAAAATCATCGGACAAAAATATTCTTTAAAAAAAATGCTATTTTTTTAATATAAATATTTGCATATTTTTACTATTTAAAAAAGTAATAAACTAGTATCTCACCAGCATACATACCGAGTATAAAAAATATACGATTTTTTTATATATGGTAACAAATATATATATATATAAAAAAGAAATAAAATTAGATTTGATAGCGACCATCTAACTAACGATAAAAATATTAGTAAAATATTTTTAATTTTTTTTATTTAGCTATATTAGAGGTGAATAGTTTTAGATATTGTAGGCAAACATTTTTATTATACAAAATTGTTACAAAATCAATAATCATGATTAGAGTTTTTTATTACTTAAAGCGGCTACACACGAAACTGCAAATTTGACCCGCTTGATGCTCGATTGAATTTTAATCATGCACAAGCATATTTGGAGCAAGCCATTTTAAAAGATTTCCTGACCTATGTATATATGTAATTTATATATAGAGAGAAAGTATTGGATTCGTGTTAAAAAATTCGATGTCGAGATTTTGATGGATCTTCACGTTTTGAGGTCCCTGAATCCAAAAAAGTGGTTTTCGCGACATGGTCTGTTCAGTGGGTGGGTGGGTGTGTGTTCAATTTGGCGCGATGAAGGAATTGAGCTATGAGGCTGAAATTTTATATTTGCTAAACACCCCCGGGACCGGAAAAATAAGCTTTTAATCAAAATGGGCCAAAGTGTATTAGTACTTTACTGATGTAATTTTTCAGTTTTTTTCGATTTTTCTCAAAATTTGCCTTCCCAACGATTTTTTTTTAAATTTAAAAATCTATTATTTTTTAGTGCCTCTGTTTCAAACATGTATATTCTCATTTTGCAATTGGAAATCTTCTTGAAGACCACTTACTCTTGTATTTCATAGGGAAGATAGGAGAAATGGTTGCCATAGTAACAAAATATAAATATTTTCCCATACTTATAAATTTTACATCTGAATTCATATGTTCCGTACTGTCGGGAACTAAATATATGTAGACAATAAAAATCTGGTGTGACAGCACAGTACACAACTTTCGATTACCGAAGGTAAGAGAAAGTTGTGTGCTGTGCGCCAGTCACCCAGATTTTTTCTTGTTATCTTCGAATAAATAACCTTCCGAGTTTAACATTTTTAGGTTAATTTTTGGCATAAGCTATTTCTCATAATAATAATAATATTTAATGGCTGGAAATATATGTAAATAGGATATCGAAATGCAGGCAGCCAAAATGAAAAACACTCTCGATACTCTGTGAACGTTCAGACGTTTCGGGTAAAATAAGCTATTTCTTGCACAAGCAACAAGAATAATATAAAATTTAAAAAAGATCAGAGACTTTAAGGGGGGGTCAAATGCCCCCTGTCCATCCCTTCCCCTCCAAATAGCGCCTCTGCTCACCATTAATTTATTTAATTTAATTGATAACAAATAGGTTTATATTGTAATTTTTAACTCAGAGATGTTATATCTTGTGAGAACGTGGATAGATACCACGAGTTATCGGAGCTAAGGCTGATATATCTTCTAACCCCCTTATCCTTATTATATATCCTTATATATAAACTAAATTTTTTCCCCCCTGTGGAAAAATATTTTTCCCGCCCATGAAAATCATTTTACCTTTTTTTTTTAGAGACACAAAAGTACTATTACTCTTTGGACGATTTTATTCAAAAGCTTCGTGTCACGTCCCAGGGGTGTACCACCTTACGTCAGTGGCGTACCGAGGGGGGCGAGGGGGGGCGGTCCGCCCCAGGCCCCGAGCCGGCATAGGCCCCCATATATTTATAAAAAAAAAAAATTTAATGAAAATTTCCCTTTGAAAGGCCCCGGGGCCCTCAGGGCTCAAGTAAAAACAAAATTTAATGAAAATTTCTCTTTGAGAGGCGCCGGGGCCCTTGGGGCTCAAGTAAAAATGGGAAAATTTAGATAAAAAAAAAAAGAAAATTTAATGAAAATTTCTCTTTGAGAGGCCCCGGGGCCCTTGGGGCTGGGCAAGTAAAAACAAAATTTAATGAAAATTTCTCTTTGAGAGGCCCCGGGGTCCTTGGGGCTCAAGTAAAAATGGGAAAATTTAGATAAAAAAAAGAAAATTTAATGAAAATACCCCTTGGGGTTCAGGGATATACGGTATTTTAAAAATGTTTTTGTGTATGGAGGAGAGGGATATTAAAAGATGACCACCCCCCCCAAAAAAAAAAAAAAAAAAAATTCAATATAAGGCCCCCTCTTCTAGTTCCGCCCCAGGCCCCCAACTGCCTCGGTACGCCTCTGCCTTACTTAAATATAAAATTTCAACCTTCTAGCTCTTTTCGTTCTTGTGATATTTTGTTCATAGGCAGACTATGTTGCGAAAACCATTTTTTGGATTCTGGGGACCTTAACACGTGTACCAGGTATATCCATCAATCTCGAAATCCTCTAAATCTCGACATCGAATTTTCGACATGAAACCACTACTTTCTCTCTATATATTAACATATATAGGTAAGAGAATGTAATAAATGTTAGCTTTAAGTCGTGCACTCATTTTCCTCGTAATTCTCTTATAAAATAGTGATGAATCAAACATTTCATAGGCAGATTGTGTTCGTATGACAACTATGTAAACGTGAGTATCATTTAAATGGAAACCATTTTAATTAATCGAACAAAATTTACATTGCAAATGATTGCTATCATTCTCTTGCACTTTAGCAAAGGGTTTCGTATGTATTGATCTACAGGCTGATTTCACTATCATTGGGTCATTTTACCAAATAAGATACTAACACTTGTTGACGTAAGCAGAAATTCGTTGTCTTCTTTTTTTTCTCTCTCTTTTAATCAAATCCTAACAAGGATTCGTTCATCAGTAGGAAATTGTTTGCTAAAGCTTCTAGAATTTACTAGAAAGAAACCAATGACAGAATAAATAAAATAAAGATCTATTGTTAAATTAATTACATAATTATAACTAATTTAACTTAAGCCTATTATATATTTAATCTATTATTTAAATTCACAAAACGCTATTTCAAATTGTTCTATTATTGTCTAAATTCCTTTTGTCTCTAATAATTAAAATTTTTTAATTTTGATAAATTTATAATAGATTCGAGCTAACGAAGCGCATAATAAATTTTAAAGCATCATCTGTATCTACTGTAATTCTTGGCACCTTTTCACTTCATTACCCTCCCTATTAATTTCAAGTGTGTTTATGTATTCATCATTAGAACCTGGGAATCCCTCCTTTGTGATGCTTGATTTGACTGTCGGCTTAATTTCATGCTAGACTTGAGACATACAAAGTTTACGAGTAGTCTATACAAACATTAAGCTTAATAAGATTATACGAGTATATAAGTATCTTAAATTGTATTTATGAATTTGTAATTACGAAGCCAATTAAGAAGAATATAATAATAGCCTAACTTGATAAATTAATTTTCATCTTTTTACTTTCTCTTACCTAAATGTGTATATCCATCAAAATCTCGACACCGAATTTTTGTCATGAATTTAATACCGTGCTTTCTCTCTATATAGTAATATACCCATAGTATATGTATATATTACATATATACATGGGTAAGAGAAAGTAAAAAAAAAAGTAATATTAGACTAATGTGTGAAGATGACAAAATATTCAACTGACATTTAATCACTTGGTCTTAAAGAATTGTGGTAATAAAACCTCCTAACGCCAAGACGTTAGGCATCCCAACTGACACACAAACACTATTTCCTCTAACAGTGGCGTAGCGAGCTTAACTCCCCCCCGGGGCAAAAAATCTTTTTTTGCCCCCCCCCCCCCCAAACAAAAAAATATTATTTTGTTTTTTTTTTTTTTTTATTAAATTGTCTTAAGGGAACCCCGTAAGCCCCTTTGTCAAAGAAGGGGGTTTTGGGTGTTGGAACACGAGAAAAAATTTATTTATTTTGGTGGGTTATTTTTGTGTACTTTTTCTCTTCTTTTCTTCTTCACTCCTTTTAAAATTGTAAATAAAAACTGTTATTGGTTCTGTTTTAATTTTTTTTAAAAAAATTTAAAATTTATATATTTATATTATTAATATTTAATAATATTTAATTAAAATTATAAAAAAAAAAAAAAAAAAAAATTAAATTTATTTTTTTTTTTTCTCTTTTTGTTCTTTGTGTGGGGCTGGGTGCTCCTTCTCCCTCCCCCCTTCCTCCCTCTCCCTCTAAGGTGCGCGTCTCGAAAAGCCGTTATTCACTACCGAGTTACTCTAGGCCGCAAGTGATGGCGTTAGTTTTTCCCATAGGGATACAAGGGATTTATTTCATTTCATTTGAAAGATTCCAGCTAATTAATTAAGGTTAAAAAATTAATTATTTTTTTAACACAATGATTGCTAATTTAATTATCTATAAGATATAGAGCGATTTTTTTAAATCTTTTATATAATGCGATTAATCTAAAAAAAAAATTTATTTTTTTCGAAAATCAAAAAAAGGGCTTCTATAAGTTGTAGATAATTTAAATAGCTTTAATTAAAAAAAAAAATTGAGGTCGATAGCTTCAAAATTGTGGCCGCAGGAACTTCCCAAAATTAGCACCCCGAGACGCGCACCTTAACATGTGAGCCAGACCAAACAAAAATAAGGAAAAAAATAATCATAATAATAATCGAAAAATCACAAAAAAATACATTTTTTTTTAAATATCAAATACAAATAACTTATTTTATTTTTAATTACTCTATATCAAGATATATCAAGATCAGGGGCGTATATAAGGCCGGGCCCCCTCGCCCCCCCCCCCGAAATTTCCTAAATGCATATAGTCCTATAGGGATATAGAGACAATAATGGGTCTCGCCCCCCCCCCTCCCCCGAAATTATTGCTCGGCCCCGCAGCACGAAAACCCCAGGTTCCGCAAACGGCACATGAAAAAATTAAGGTTACGCCACATAAAAAAATTTTTGGGGAAAAATTTTCGGTCCCGCGAACGGCACATGAAAAACAAAATTTTTCGCAGAAAAATTTTTGAGAACAGGCCCCCCCCCCTCCCGAAAAAAATTTATATATACGTCCCTGATCAAGATAAAAAGCCAACTTTGAGAGGGTACCATCGGGCCTTGCGACTTGTCTATATATTTGATATCTTGGGAGTATTGTATAGTTTCTATCTTCCTAAATACACTTATTTGGTTTTACGCCTAGTAACTTAAATATATTTCATATATAGGGTAAGAGAAAGTAAAAAATGAGAAAAATTATCCATAGTGAGAAGAAAAGAAAATAATAATTACATCAAATAATTAATTCATTGTCGACAGTCATCAAGCGTATATGTGTGTGTGTGCTTTTATTCAGAATTATTAACAAAATCAATATTCATTATTCTAAAGAGCAGGTGATCTAATATTATAAAGATAGGATTAATCGATTAAATAAAATCCGTTTTATCTATAATGTTTATGATTTCTTAATCACATGATAAACATTTGTATTGACAAATAAAATGAGACTCACTTCTCATTTTTCAATCGTTATCCTCAAGCAAAAGGGAAACAGTATTGAGTTCCCTATGGCAATAAATGGTATTATTTACTCTGTCATTGATTTGTCACAAAAATAACCCGAGCTGGTCGGCCGTTGCAAATACCAGAGGCGATGGCCCCCATACAGAACAGGGACATCCATTACCGTGGAGAGATAGCGCTTATAAAACATTCATCAGTCCTCAAACTCACCGAGAAGAGGGAGGCGGATTTATCCAACAGATTAGGGAGGGGACAGGGCGGGACCTTCGCTCTTTGTATTTTCTACATACATAAATAAACCTAAATATAATAATTATCTCTCTAATTTCAAAAAAAAAAAAATTATTTTCATTTCTTGGATTAAATTAAAGTCTTTCTTTATAATTTTCTTTAATAATAAGTAAAATTATAATTATTTTAAATAAAGTTAATATCTTTGACCGAGAACTGACTCCCTGAGTTTGCCATTGATAAAATTAAACAAAAAAAAAATTCAGATATTAATACATGATTAATCGCTTGATATTGAAATAAGAAATAATAGCTAAATGTTGTGCAATGCAAAAATTAGATTATTTAAATAATTGATTTTTTTTTTGTTTTTAATTAAAAATGAGAAAATAAAAGAGGTCAAACAATTTATTATCATAAATTGCTTACATTATGTAAATATACCCTTAATTTAAATTAAAATGTTTATGATTAAGCTTGAAATGATAATTCTTTCAGTTAGGGGAACATTTCAATGAATGTTTTAGAAATATAATTTAGAAATCTGGTGTGAGCAGCACGGTGCACAACTTTCTCTTACCGAAGAGTATTTTTTTAGATTTTTTGTGTCGAGATATATTTAGTTGCTCTTAGCACTTTAGTTCCAAACTTGACCACGCGATTTAAAGATGGCGCTGAGCTACGAATGCTTCCATATCAGTAAAGTGTACTTTAAACGATTTCCACGAAAAATTTCACTGATATACTTTTTAAAGAGCATCTAAAAAAATAGTTCATTTATGAATTTTAAACAAAATCTTTGCAGCGAATTTTGTGAAAATCGTAAAAAACTGAAAAAGTACATCAGTAAAGTACTAGTACTTTTTCGCCGATTTTGTTCAAAAGCTTATTTTCACCCCTTGGGAGGGTGCTTACTTTAAATATAAAATTTCAACCTCGTAGCTCTTTTAGTTCCTGAGATATTTTGTTCACAGACACACACACACACACACACACCTACAGGTAGACCATGTCGCGAAAACCGCTTTTTTGGATTCAGGGGACCTTAAAACGTGAAGATCCATCAAAATCTCGACATCGAATTTTTGACATGAATCGAATACTTTCTCTTTATATATTTCATATATAGGGTAAGAGAAAATAAATAAAAACGGTCATGATCCTAAGATAGTTGGTATCTAGAAAAAAATATGGTGTGACAAGCACAGTACAAAACTTTCACCGATTTTATTAAATCGCTTAAAATTGTTTTATTTTTAAATCATAATGAATAATTATTTAGGCGAATAAAAGAAAACGAAATATTGTTTTTATGTTTAGATTCCGTGGATGATTAATGAATCAGTCCGATTTTAATTTTTTTATCCCTCTCATGTGGTAGGCTGAATTTTTTCTCTTTTGAAAAGAATAAATTTGTCAAGTGTGTTTTAAAAAGTGCCAGGCAATTAAACATTTATACATTCACGATCCGTTAAATTTGGATATAATTAAAAAAAAATAATTGAATTAAAAAAATAAATAAATATATATAGGGATATAATTCGCCCTACTTTTTACCCATAACACAGATGACAAATGCACGTTTTTAGAAATAATTTTTTAAATATTCTTTTTTTTTTACAATTATTTTCACCTATTCAAAGGGTTATTTTTGTCCATATTAAAAAATTCATATTTTTTAAAATGTTTAAAATTAATTTTTTTTTTTTAGTTACCCTATCGCATTTAATATAAAAAATATATTTATAATGATAAATGAACTTGGAATCTCGAAATATTTGATAAAAATGTAAAATAAAAGCCATTCTTTATAGTAAAGTCTTTTGGAAGATAAATTATTTATAAATAAAATATAAAAACCAGTCAATATCCATAATTTATTTTGAAGTGAAACATTAGAAGAGAATTTTAAGAGAGAGAAATAGAAGAAAAAAATATTCTTTCTCCAAATTTATACGTAGGCCATAATGTTTTTGGCGTGATCTCTTTATCTTGATTGATTTGCCAGCTCTACAAAATTTTTTATCTTTAATTTGGTCCTAATCATATTCCTTATGTTAGGATGATGATTATAAATGAATGTATTAAAGACTAGCCGTGCAGCCCACCTTCGGTGACATTCGCCTATCCTTTCCCTTTCTATATTCTTTAGAAGATTCTCATAGAACTAGATTCATCAAACAGAAACGCCTGCCTAATCCATAGACCTGATTATTCTTCCAATAAATTTCCTGCGTTTTAATATTAATAACTCAAAAAGCAATAGAGATTTCAGAAACTAAAATCATTTTATAGAAATATTTAGAACTGTACTTATTTTTGACAATTCTGCATGCCCTTCTCTCGAAAAGTTGGCAACAGAATATAAAGTTTTTATTTCACCTGGCTGCTGTTTTCGGAGAAGGCTCCCGTCCTTTTCTTGTAATTGAATATCTACAGCCATTAAACTCAAGAATATTTAGAAGATTTCCACTAATTGAGAAGATATTCAGGGCTTAAATAAGAATGCCTGGACCCCAAATAAATATATATTATTAAATAACGGTTATCGTAAAAGTCTTAAATGGCCTAAGTTGCCGAAAAGAATGTGTGTATGTGTGTGTGAATGTGATGTGAAAGTGAATGAGAAAAAAGTGTGCTTTAAAAAAAAAAAAAAAGATATTCAGGGGGGAAAACACACAGAGGAGGATTATTATCGAATTATATATTTTGATAATAAAAACAAAAATATAGTTAGGTGGACTGGACTACAGAAATATAGGATGAATGAATTGTAACGTAACGAGTGTAGATGAATTTGAATTGCATTCATAGTCGTTACTATAGCAATATTGAATTGAAAAGACAGTTTAGTTAATACTTTTATTATTATTTTCCAGTGCTAAAATAACATAAGAGATATAAGATTGAATGGCTGTAGATATAGTTGATACAGGACCAAGGGAGTTGGCAGCCAATAAGTGAGCCTCTATATTAAATAAAAACTCTTAAGTGTTGAGACGTTTCGGCTTTATTCTGCTAATGCCATCATCAGTCAATTAGAGAGTATAAGTGTATAGAGTTGTTATATTAAATATTTCTTTATATACATTATGTGGTATATAAATAATTTCAATTTGTATGCTTCCAGTCAGAAAAGCAAACTGTTACTTAAGCGAATACACACGTATTGAATTACTGGAAGCATACAAATTGAAATTATTTATATACCTCATAATGTATATAAAGAAATATTTAATATAACAACTCTATACACTTATACTCTCTAATTGACTGATGATGGCATTAGCAGAATAAAGCCGAAACGTCTCAACACTTAACACTTTTTATTTAATATAGAGGCTCACTTATTGGCTGCCAACTCCCTTGGTCCTGTATTAACATAAGAGATGTTTTGATTGGCAAATCATGCCCTGTGGACTCGAATTACGACTTCCCGGTTTAAGGGGGTTCAGGAGGGACGTCTAAACGTACCTACTTTAAAAAAACTAGACTATTATAAGGAATTTTTCAATGCCGTTTTTTTTTTAAATGAATTAAATTCATAAGAGATTATTGGGACTATAATTTTTTTAATGACTTATAAAAAAAATTTAGAAAATTAATTTTTTTGTTATCAAGCCAATATAGAAACCTTCTGTCCCAATAATCTTTAATTTTTTTTAAATTTAAAAATGAATTTATTGTTATTATTAATCACATATTAATTAAGAAATTTTTAAAATAAGCTTAGAAGATTTATTTAAAAATCAACTGTCAAATTAATTCAGTATTCTTGCAATAGATGGCAGGCTAGTCTAACAGCTGATCACCTAATAGCATATATCTGGCCTATATTTATATATTTTTATGCTTTTATAAAAGATACATAATATATAATAACATTTATAAAGTATTTATTGCTAAAAGATCAATGAAAATCAACCAAATGCATTAAATAACTTATTATTAGCTACCATTCTGACATCTCTTGGCAAATTTTTGAATTACTTGATTTTTTGGACTACTTTTTATGACACACAACGCCCTCTTATCGGGAAAAACATGCGTAACACCTTCGGTCCGCCTTTAAAGCTTAAAATCAAGAAAATTCAGAACCTAACTTTTAGCTTGTTTAATTTTAATAATAAAAATTAGTGTAAAAATAATTTTAATGATTTTAAGAGCATGAGAAAACTGACTTTTATTAAAATTGAAGAGGTGAATGTAATGACCAAATAAAATGAAACGCCTCCACTGAAAAGAGACCACAAAAGAGACCGAAAGGGACGTTTGGACTTGGAAGATAAGACACTCTCACTCCCCCACTTAATTAATAATAGTTGGCTTGAGTGAAGTGAAGAGCTCTCCCACTTTCATTAGAACTGAGGAATTTGAGAGACCATCTTTCTAGAGTTAGATGTCGATTGAAAGTTTCCTAACTAATTCCAGGGCTTTAGATCTTTACTTAGGCTTAAAGTATCGTGTGAGCTATCGCCTAAAATGTATGTACCTGGAATAAATCAACAAGATAAAGAGCAGTGAAATGCTAATTAAGAAGAGAAATTAAAATTTAAAGATAGTCAATCTATACTAAGATTTTATTTTTGTTTTAAATTAAAGTAAAGTACAACTATTGTTTATATGTCATGTCATATTGATTTGACTTTACGTTACAATATATAAAAAAAATACTCTATTTTATAAATGTTTATTTTTTGGCGTTTGATAAAAAATTCTCTCTATCTCATTTTAAAATTCCTCTTGTTCAAAAATTCCATTCCTAACATTGCACGCACTTTACAGTTTTACGATTTTTGAATATTCTATTTTTTTCTTTTAAATTGTAATAGACTAATATAATCAAAAATGGACCTTCACTCTTGGAATATAAAACAAGGTTTTGAATTGTTAAAATATTTTCTTATACATCATAAAAAATTTTCATCCTTTTTATATTTTTATTTTATATTATATAAACGGAATTTTGAAAATGTGTTTTATTTATTATTTGAAGCTGTAGATTGTTTCAGTATAAAAGAGAAAGTCATAACATAAAACATTCATCAAATAATTCAAAATTTCAAATTTATGGATGATGGTTACGAAGCTATAAGACGCGTAGCCTTAATCTAATATAATTTGAAAACCTAATAATGATCATAAAGATGTTCTCTCAAAATATGTTTCAAAATGAGAGAAATTTTTTTTCTAAGTTCGAAATAATGAGAAATTCACTTTAAAAACACTGTACTTTCATTTCATTTTTATGGACAAAATAAATTAAATCTTTCCTTCCGTTAGTAAATTATTTTAATTAAGTTCTTCTCTCATCTGGACCACTTGATATCATTTCAGCTGAGCAGTAGCCAGCTTTTGTCTGTGCTGCAATTCGCAGTATAAATGAAATGATTAATCCGTTGACTGAGTCACACATATTCACATTATAGAGGACAATTTCCATGGCCAGGCCATTAACAGGTCACCAATTTGAGCGGTCCAATTCCTCTTTTCGTCATCCCGGACAAATGCTCACTGGGTAATTATTATTTTATTTTACGGAATCACCCTTCTGATTTATATATTTAATATTATCTTATTAACTTCATTCGTATTGCTTTTTAAAAGCTCTGATATTAAATGGGAACGGGAGCGAAGTGGTTACGCATGTTTTTCCCGATAAGATGGCGTAGTGTGTCATTAAAAGTATGCCCAAAAATCAAGTAATTCAAAAATTTGCCAAGAGATGCCAGAATGGTAGCTAATAATATTTAATGCATTTGGTTGTTTTTTATTGATCTTTTAACAATAAATACTTTATAAATATTATTATATATTATGTATCTTTTATAAAAGCATAAAAATAGATATAGGCTAATACTATATCGTCTGTTAGACTAGCCTGCCATCTATTGCAAGAATACTGAACTAATTAATTACGATAATTTTTTAATAAATCATTAAAAAAATTATAGCTCAATGTCCCAATAATCTCTTATGAATTTAATTCATTTAAAAAAAAAAACCGCATTGAAAAATCCCTTATAATAGTCCAAAAATATATTTTCTTGCAAGAAAAATGTGTTTTATTTTCATTAGACCTACAATAGCCCCAAAATATAGGCCACACAAAAAATATGGTGTGACCGCACATTACACAACACTTTATTATCGAAAGTAAAAGTTGTCTGATGTTGCGGTTACACACCAAATTTTTTATATAATCGTTTGTTGTTTAAACAACTTTACAAACATTTAATCGATTTTGTTTAACTTTAAAAAAAAAAAAAAAGATAATTGATTTAGTCACTGTCAGACATGTTTTACTTAGGAAAAAAAAACTTTTGACTTGCGGGAGGGGGGGGGGAAGTTGTTTGTAGGGATTGAATTTATCAAATGTAAAAGAGAATCAGGGATAAGCTTTCATTTTAATTCTCCCTAGTTTATTTGTCTTTATATTAATCTCTCCTTTCTTATCAAAATGTCACTTTTAAAAATGTTTAATCTTATAAAAAAAAAAATTAAATGGTTATTTCAATAATTAAAAGTATTTTCTTGTCATATTCTAAATTTTTTTCTTTTATTTATTATTGGATATCAATAATTCTGATATTCCTTATGGGCAAAATAATTGAATCGGTCATTTCAAAAATCACATAAGTCACATTTTTTTCCCAACATGCTTTTTTTTCTGTAAACTACAATATTTGCAGTTGGCCAGCTAAATATGTTCTGATAAAATGGAATATGAAGAGGAAGGAATGTATTGACTTAAGAGAATTTTACCCAGCGCATCTCTCTTTAAGGAAACATTTACAGCAAAAAATGTGACTCAGATGGTTTTTGAAATGACCGATTCATTTGTTGAATATACTGGAAGGTAAAAATGGTAGCGAGTTTTAGCTTAAACGGCTCTTATTTTAAATTTTCAAGATTTAATTACAATTCTGCAAAAAATATTGCATGTTTTTTTTATATTTTATTTTTTGTTTGAGAAAATCTGGTGTGACTGGTCGCACTGCACACAACTTTCTCTTACCTTCGGCAATTGAAAGTTGTGTTCTGTCCACGAGATTTTTTGTGTCAACATATCCTTAGTTTCTGGCAATTATTGGCAATTAGAAATCAAGATATAACATTTAAATACAAACATTATATTTTGTTATCATGGCATCTACATTTCCTAAGAAGTACAAAAGTGGGCTTCAAACATTTTGTTCTCAAAATAAGAATATACATTTCAAAGAAAATTTAACATGTAATTGATTTTTAAACAAAATCGTTAAAGCCAATTTTGAGAAAAATAAAAAAAATTGAAAAAATGCATCAGTAAAGTACTAGTACTACATGTATTTGGTCGATTGGAATGAAATTCCTGCCCATGCTTGGGACATGAATACTTAGCTAAAGTATAAAATTTGTGTATCGAAAGTTCTTTCCTTATTGAGTTATTTAATTTAATCCACATTTTTTGATATTTCAGTTGAAAATCATTCAAATGATTGTGAAAATGACGTAAAATTCAAGATAAAAGGGAATCGCCTCCTTTTAATGGCAATTTCAAGAAAAGTAATAAAACAGGCATTTAAAAGCAATAAAATCTCTTTCAGAGAAATTTACATAAACATTATGTTTTGATATTTTAACTGGAATCGATCTTCTTGAAATTTAAGATTTTTTCACAATAAATTAAATTAATTTCAAGTGAAATATCAAAAATGTAGGTTAATGGGAATTACTCAAAAACGAAAAAACTCTCGATACTCAAATTTTTTACTCAAGCCAAGTACCTATTTCGTAAATATTTCAAGAAATTTCAACCACATCAGCCAAAGGGTACTAGTACTTTACTAATGTATTTTTTCAGTTTTTTTCCGATTTCTCAAAATTCGCTCTAACGATTTTGATTAAAATTCAAAAATCAATTATTTTTTAGTTACTCTTTAAAAAGTAGCCTATATCAATAAAACTTTAAAATAGTTTAAGTACACTTTACGCTGCGATTCAACCCAGGAGGGGGGTTGATCCTACAAGTAGCCCTGGCGATCATTATTCTGAGGAAGGTGATACTTTTCTTCCGATACTTTACTGGTATCGACACTTTCCTATCTATACAATACCAAGTACAAGTATCGATACTTTATTTTCGATACCACGATGACCAAATAAAGGCCGAAACGTCTTATTCTGGGTATTTTATTGAACTTCGAGCATTCCAATTCGGCTGATATCTCCATCTCTCTATTATAAAACAATTTATTTTAATCCTTTTGATATAGATTTTATTAATAATGAATAAATTTTTGATCATGCTCAGTTTAAAAGTGAGATTATTATTTTTCATTTATGTATAAATTTTCAGTTAAAAGTATTAAAAGAAAATTATTTTTTCCTTTTCCTCCCTATGTTAATATATATATAGAGAGAAAGTATTGGTTTCATGTCAAAAATTCGATGTCGAGATTTTGATGGATCTTCACGTTTTGAGGTCCCCTGAATCCAAAAAGTGATTTTCGCGACATGGTCTGTCTGTCTGTGTGTCTGTGTGTCTGTGTGTCTGTGTGTGTCTGTGTGTGTTCAATTTTAAGCATGAAGGAATTGAGCTAGGAGGATGAAATTTTATATTTAAGTTAAATACCCCCGGGACCGGAAAAATAAGCTTTTAATCAAAATCGGCCAAAGAGTACTAGTACTTTACTGATGTACTTTTTCAGTTTTTTTCGATTTTCTCAAAATTCGCTCTAACGATTTTGATTAAAATTCAAAAATCAATTATTTTTTAGATGCTCTTTCAAATGTATATTCTCGTTTTGCTCTCAAAATTGTTTGAAGCACACTTTACTCTTGTGCTTCATAGAGAAGATAGGAGAAATGGTTGCCATGGTAACAAAATACCTAAATATTTTCCCATGTTTATAAATTTGACATCTTTAATTCTAATATATTGGCGGAAACTAAATATATGTCGACACAAAAAATCTGGTGTGACAAGCACAGAACACAACTTTCGATTACCGAAGGTAAGAGAAAGTTGTGTGCTGTGCGCCAGTCACACCCAGATTTTATTTTTCATTTATGTATAAATTTTAGTTAAAAGTATTAAAAGAAAATTATTTTTTGAAATAATAATTTAATTAAATTTAACAATGCGTTTAGTTATTTGATGTATAATGGGGTAAAGAGAATGAAGACAAGTAGAATATCTAACCGAAGTTTGTGGAAGGAAAAGCATGTTGATTACTTGGAATAAACAAACCAGGGATTCCATCTGATAGGATCTTCTTAATGCATGGTTCAATTGAAATTTAGTCTTTGGATCCCTACGAGAAAATCTGAGCCCAAACGACTCAATGCGGTTCTAATAAAATGCAAATGTTAAACTTAACTATTTGGATGTTAACAAAAAAAAAAAGAAAAGTTTTTGTTGAATGATTACAATTACAATCCGAGAATAAAAAAGGATATTCCGTTTAAAGAATAATTAATTACATCGTTTGTTCAATTCGGAATCGAACATAATAACTACCCGTAGATGATGTTAAAAAAAAATAAAGAAAATAATTTTCTCCTTTCAATTTAGAATATTTGCATAATAAACAACGGGAAAATCAACATCAACAACAACTTTCATTATGTATGCATATAACGTCAAGTTACCCGCCCGATTTAATTTTCATAACCTACCAAGCATTAAACAAAGAGATAAATTTTTTTCAAGTTTTTGATATAATTTGTCATAATAATTGTTTATTAACTGAAGATCTCTTTAGCGAAATAAATAAATAAAGTAAGCTATCTATTTGTATTTATTAAATAATTTGTGTTCTTGGGGAGATTAGGTTAAAAAACCTTCTTTAAGCTAAAAATTTTTCTACAAGTTATTGGGCTTTAACGAAATTTTTAGTTTAGTCCAGTAAATTGACAATCATCGTTTATGCGTGTTTGATTGTTATTGGGCTGTCTGTTTTTATATCTCATAACCAACCGAATTTTTCAGCTAAAATTTAAATTAACCATCTTTAAGAGCCTCTCTCTCTCTTTCTCTTATTGCTAGTAGTGAGTAGTTGTTTCAAAGTCCTAACGTTTCCTCTCATAATTTATTTTAAAAAATTACTTATAATTGCTATTAAAAGCATGTATACACAATTCATCTTTAATATCGTATTTATATATAACTTTCTCTTAACTTCGCTATTGTGTTCTGTGCTTGTCACAGCAGATTTTTTGTGTCGACATATATTTAGTTTCCACCGATATATTAAAATTCAAGATGTAAAATTTATAAACATGGGAAAATCTTTATATTATTCTTCTATCTTTCCTATGAAGTAAAAAAAAAGTCATTTTGGCTGAGGAGGCCATTTGACTTTTATCAATTTATTGATTATTTATTTAATACATGTATCTATGGCTTCCGGCGGGCGTTCAATGGTCTTGTTTTTCTGGGGCCACCTATCCCGATTTTCAGCACCACTTGGCGTTGCTTAACAATTATGATCTTGATGGCTGTTGTTCCTTCTTCTTGCCAGGCCCGCCGAGAAAGTAAAAATTGAATCTAGATATGTCCTATTTTTAGATCTAATCCTCTTACAAGAGATGAGCCCCTGAGTGTATCTAAATCTATAAAATATTTAAATGAAAAAAATTTGAGTTATAACTGTAAATAAAGCAAATTTTGATTCAGCTGTAGGATATATGCCATATGCAATTAAAAAAAACTCCCTTGCTATAATTTTATCTTATTTTATTATCTAAACTGTCATTCAAATATTTTTGACATTGAAACATCGACTTTTATGAGATTCTTCAGATATCTGATTAAAAGTTGTCTTTCTTTAAAGAAGTTCCCGTTAAAGGGGAGTTTAATGATATGTAAACTTTATTAAAAATTAAAAATCTAATTCAAGTACTAAGAGACTGAAAAGATGCTTTATAAAGGATCGTATTAACGTAATATAGGCATACTTTTCAAAAGAATCAATTTATTTCAAAATACCTGCTTATTATTATTAGGAGAATTTTTAATTGCTTATTTTCCAATTTTACTTTTTAATCATTCTTTATTTTTTTGGCCGCATTACTTTTCATTGCACGTCTACGAGGCGACATATTTGTTAATAAATTTGCTATGACGAAATTAAGGATTAATTAATCTGATAAAGGCTACCGGAATGGCCGAAACAAAAAGGGAATCATCCATTCGTTAACCAAATAAGTCTCTGAAAAAGAATTGTCTTTTAATTAAACAATTCTTCTCTTCACCGTTCCATCCTGGAAAAAAACACCAGAAGGAAACTGCAAGTTAACCTACAAATAATTGATTAATTAATCTTGTAGTGTCCTGAAGAAAGATTAATTTAACGAGAAATGTGATCCTAAATAAATTGGCCTACGCATTATCTCCAACAATTATTTTAATTCTCACCTTCTGCCCATACATTGATCTTATATTATTTTTAGTTAATTATAAGGATGATTGAGAAACATTTAATCTGCTCATTACCTCTTCCTATTACGAACAATTTAATCTGCCAATTTTTCGATATATACCATGGTATCTTTACGTTTCATGTCAAATGAATCTCACAAGTCAGAAATGCAAAGAATGTATGTGTTTACCAAGTTTATGTATAGAGCTGTAATTTTGCGAGGAGAGGCAATGCTATGACATCCTCTTCTATGAAAGGGACGTAAAATTCTCTCTTAGTGTTGCATTCTTTAAAAGGAGTAGGCTACACTCCGGTGGAGAGAATTCCTTCTCAAACTTTGATTTATATTCGACTCGGTACTCCCGGAAATATTTTACTTGATAAATGGCCAATTGAACAAAATTTTAATTTTTGATGCTCTAGGACTGAACTTTTTGATCTTAAAAATTTTTCTCTAAGTAGATCTTTATAAAACTCTCTTTCCACAAAATAATTCAAAGATAAGACTCTATTTTTTATTCAAAAATATTTGGTTCCAAAGTTGCGATTTTTTGATTTCCAATTGTTGAATTTTTTAGATATTTATTTACTTCAGGTTGAGCGTAAATATAAAATTTACGAAATTATACAAGTTTTTCCTAATCTTAAAAAAATCCAAAATTCTGCCTAAATAAATTAACTTCAGTTTTCAACTCATGAAATATGATGTATCTTGGTGGCAAAACATAAAAAAAATCTGAAATATGTGTAGCCGCAAACATTTACATCTCAAATGAATTGATCTAAAAAATAAGAGAAAGTAATATTGAAAGTTGGTAAAAGCAATTGTTATAGGCCTGATGAAAAATTATCAATAAATATAATAAAATCCAGAAAAAAAAATTATTCACTTTGATTATTAAATATAGTGATATAAATATTATTCATATTTTTTTATTCATAATATTTTTAAACAAATTTGTGTGGATTCAACGAGACTGATTACTACATTGACATATAATATAAAAAATTTAAATTCTTATTACATTTTCTACCTCTGTTATATATTACTCTATTTACAAAACATGCCCTATAGAAAACATGTATCATACCTCAACGTATATATAACATATTATCTAAATATTTTTTTTCTTTTGAAAGCAAAAGCTCGCGTGTATTAGATTTATTATAAAATGCAGAAAGCATTTTCATTTCAAATGTCTGTCAAAGTTAGAAGGTTAAATAATTCATCAATATCTAAAAATGTCAAATAATCACGTCTCAATTTCATGCCCATATCGCTACCTGTCCAACCGCATTAAAAAATGAAAAAAATTGCTTTTTTTTAAATTATTAATAATTAAAAATCGAGTTAGAAATTTGATTAAATTTTTTTTTTTTTTTTTTTTTTCAAATTAGAAAATAAATTCAGGAATTAATTATTCCTAATCAAATATGCTTGATATCGATTGGATTTTATTCTGTTTGCTGTTATTCATAGTGTCATAAAATCTCTCAGCTTTATGACCATGTATGATTGGTAGTTCGCTTCCTAATCAAAGAATATATCAATATTTTGATTTAATGTATAAATATTTTCCCATGTTTATAAATTTTACATCTTGAATTCTAATATATCGGCGGAAACTAAATATATCTCGACACAAAAAATCTAGTGTGACAAGCACTTTCAATCAGCGACGGTAAGGCAAAGTTGTGTGCTATGCGACCAGTCACACCAGATTTTTTAATTAATCATTTTTAACCCAAATGGCTGCTCGCCAAAAGAGCAAAAAAAATTTCTTTGTTATTTAATAAATGAAATCCAACTTGGAAGTGATATATTTTGACTGGATATAAATAGAAGTGACAATGGTTAATTATGTTAATTAGGACAGGAGACGGCAGTTCAATAAAACTCACAAAATCTCATGACGTTTGGGTTTAAATTTTTTGAGCCATCATCAGACAAAAATGAATTTTGCTTCATATGCTGAACCATCCGTCTATGGTGAAGAAGCTGCAAAGTCAATTTAATTGATTTAAAAAAAATTTTTATACATACAAGCAACTTATATTATCTCTGTGCCCTGAAATAAAAATTGATCTGAAAATATCTATACTGTATATGGCAACTCACTGTCATCAGGCTAATGGTTCAATAAATTTAAGGACTCGTGAGATTTGGAGAGTTTTATTGGTGAAGAGACTGTCTCCCTGGCTTCCACCTTCTGTCCTAATTTAAAAAGTAATAAAATTTTAATGTACCTATATTTTACTTAAGGTGCGTTTACACCAAGAGAGAGAGAGAACTACTCCCCCCTCTACTATACTATGCATCATAATCTAACTTAATAAAACCACTGAATAAAGGGAACTCTATGAGTAGGGCAGCCAGCGGAAATAAAAAACCTTTATATTATTTCGTCGACGTTTCGGGAACGCATCGCTCCCATCTTCAGGACGAATTAATTGTTAAATGATAGATGAATATTACTTTCTCGTACCCTATATATTTTTATATTGTACACACAATGAAAAAAACAATATAAAAATATTCATATATCATTCAACAATTAATTCATCCCGGAGATAAGTGTTCACAATAACTTGTACATTTTAGGCTTAATACAGAACTGTAAAGTTCTCAGCCTTTTTTGTATTTAATAATAATAATAATAGTAATAATAATTTCCTTCTCTTTATTTCCCATTAAAATTAACAAAATTCCTTCTTGACTCATTGTTACCTTGTGTGCACGCATGGATTTCAGTTTGGTCGGCTAAGAAGCCAAAAAAGAGAAGGATATCATAGTTAGGGGGGATACAACAAATATTCACTTGCTTGGTGTAAACGCACCTTTATTTACAAGATTACAGTGGCAGGTAAATAAGAGTTTTTCTCTCCAATTTTCTTTCCGATTCGAAGACTTATTAAAAATTTAAACTGCCTCTATTTATTGAAATATTTGGTATTAATTGATTTAAATCAATTATAGAGTCCGTTCACTGAACCATAACATATCCCCTCGCTTTACTGTCAACAGCTTTAACCACTAACATGGAAGAGAGGACGCGGACTGATCTATTAAATTCTGTACGATTTAGAAGCCAACACGAGTTAATAAAACTAAATAAACAAAAAAAAAAACTTTCTTAAATTTATTTTGGTTAATTAAGTTCATTATCTTAAACTTAAAACGCTAAATATATTTTATTAAGACGATAATTGGAAATAAAAGTTATATTAATAAGGTTCGTTATAACTACCAAGTTGGCAATTTATTCAAAACAAATTTATATATATATATACTTTATTGAAAAGTTTTTCGATTTCTTCACTCTTTAAAAAATTTTTCAAAGTTTTTTGGTGACAAGAAGTTTTTAAATATGTGTGTGTTTGTAAACTTTCCTTTACCATTTATAAGGTTTAAAAAAATAAAAAATAGATAATAATTTTATCCATTTGTTGATCAAATTTTTATCAAATTAAGATACATATCTTATAATATATTTAGGGCGTGAAATGAACTTTAGCTCCCAAACCGTTTGCATACAAAGCTTTATAACTTTTCGTGACCTGAATATCGCAGCTTTATTTGGGGAGGAGGTCTTTATTACGAAATTACTTTCAATAAATCATACGTAGAACTCATATCCTTTGGAAATCGCCGCGCATTTGTTATAAAACGAAGATCCCAGCTAGAAACAAGCGACATATGCAAAGCAAATTTGTCACAATATCAATAAATCCCCACCTTTGAAAAAAATAAAATAAAAAAATTATATATTTTTCATTATCTGAATTTGAATACAAATAATAAGAAACAATTTTTTGCAGAAATAATTTATAACTTTTGTTCAACGTTTAATGGTTGAAAACGCATTAAGTTTCTTAGTATTTAGTGTCACAATCTTAAATACATTTATTAATATATCTACCTCCTCTCTACCGAGCTTCCAGTTTCAGTAATAAAATATGTTTATGAAATTTCATTCTATATATTATTTAGTACAAGATATAAATTTCCCTCTGACAGCCAGTAATTCAACCACTCACAAGCACCTGAAAATATTTATTATAGCTAGGGTGTTTATTTAATTTTTTTAATCCTATTAGTTCAATTGTTGTCAAAGTATAAAACGTAAAAATTTATTACCAGAATTAATTTTTTTTATAATATAGATCTATATATTAAAATATTTTAAAATTAAAAAATTTAGAATATTTTTATCAATTAATTGATATAATTAAATTACATTGCGGGGCCCACTTTTATGAATCCTCAAAAAACGTGTATTTTCAAAAATATCTTGATGGCCCCATTACTTCTATTACATTATCTCCTGATACTGTATTCTATACTCTCTCCAGTCATTAGTGTCAGACATGACGCGTTCTGGTTACTCTAGTGAATAACTTTCATGGGAATAATACTGAGGTGGGTTCCCGTTTCCTTCCTCAGGAGGAGGCATCTCAAATTGTATTGGATAATTTATTGCCATGAGGTGGATTTGAACTCGAGTTGTCTTCAACTCTAGATTGTAAGCTTAACTGCTTTATCCCCACGGCTAATCGCCTTCTCATTATCTAATGTATACAGTGTATATAGTAATATAATAAACAAGATGTTTACGGCTAATTTTGTCAAATGGTAATGGTCAAATGGTGATTTCGTTGGTGAGATGTTGTCTAAACTAGAAGATTTATTGCAAACTGTCAAGGCAAGAGAAGAGAAATGTTATTGACAATGGTGATGTTATATTTATGTTGCAGAGGAGCAGTTGGACGAGTTCTCTGTCCACGTGGCTCGGCACAGGCCAGAAGAGTTGGCCAAGTTGGCCAAAACGACGAAATTCAGTCGGAAGGAGATCCAACTCATTTATCGGGGCTTCAAGCAGGAGTGCCCCACGGGGATGGTCGACGAGGATTCCTTCAAGACCATCTTTGCTCAGTTCTTCCCCCAAGGAGGTGAGTAAGCCTATAAATTATTATTCTTTTCCTCTAGGAAAAGTCAAATAAAATTCCACGATCCGAGTATATTTGTTAGCTTGCTCTTCCTGGTATAGAATGCCAAGTGGCTATTGCGATGTATCAGGGCTATGGGGTGGGAAGATGGAGGCGGAAACGATGATTTTCTACTAATAAACTCCAATCAACCATTTTCTGTTATTCTTCTTAAAATATAAAATAATATTATTAACAAAAAAGTTGTTTTTTTTTTCGGAAATTTCATGTTTTTTTTTTTATTTTTATTTTACATAATTCGAGCGATAAACCTTTTGCTAATACAGACTAATTAAAAACTTTAATTGACGTTGTTCTTTAATTTAATTAAATCCTCCCTTTTAAAGAGTTCATTAAAGCTTCTATATTAGACATTCCTCAATAAAACAAAAACTCTCTACCTTGTCAAAAGCTTAAGAAAAAAAAAAGTTAATATTATATTTAGAATATTTTTTCTCCGAGCTTTTTTATTGTAATAAAGCCTAAAAGAAGATAAAAATTAAAAAAAATATTCCTTTCATTTTGATAATTAAATTTATTTCAATTAATAAACATCCTGGATTCTTTGGTAAAGATTTTATCTCACTTAATATATATTTCAGCTTATTTGGAATTTTATTTAATCTCCTTTGAATTGCTATCTCCAATCGGCATAATTAGGCAATGGGGTATTAAGCATCGAAGAGTTTGATTAGCGATAGGCCTATCCTTGGAGTAAAGGCTGAATTTCAAGTGGACTCCCTTTATCCGAAACGGCGTAATTTGAATTTCAAACAGTGCCTTTCCCCTTGGACTAGAGCTCTTGTTCATTTCGTCCGTTCAAAAGAGATTGAGCTTAAATAGATTCCTCGCAACTATAAATAAAATGTCCATTACTGAGAGTTGACCTCCTCAATTGTTTCCCCTTTTATACTTTTACATATGTATTATTTGGTCGCATGGCAGATACCTAAAGAAAAAAGTAAAAAAATTATCTTTCAATTGTTTATTATGAATATCTTGCCTTTTGAATTAAACATTTGATAAAATAAAAAAGATGAAATATAAAAAAAAAAAAAAAAAATACTACTAAGCAATATTTTACTACAAGGTCCGTTATTCTTAATAATATTTTATTAATGAAGTAGTATTTAGAGTTTAAATTATTTAAAATAATTGTTTACTAATTAATTTATAATATAAAAAATATAAAAAAAAAAGGTTCGGAAAAAAAATTTTTTTTTTTTACCGATTTAGGAGTTAGAGAGTTAGGAAATGGCTACGGCCAGAGGCCGGTTGGGTTTGAGGTGTGTGTCTTCGTACCACGTCTAAGCAACTCGGGTAAATAAACAGAGATACCGGTAAGAAATTTCAAATAATAATAATAATAATAATAAACTCGATATGATAGTAAAATAAGTATAACATTTATTAATGAGAGATTTTTCTTATAAAAAATACCACTGAGTCTTCACAATGATCTCTCGTCATCCGTGGATTCGTTTGCGACCCAGGTTCACCGGCCAAATTATCAACAGGAAATGCCATGAATCAATAAAATAGGGAATTCGTGCATTTAATGAAATCATTAATCAATACCTGATTTGGGATTTAATCCCGAATGCTAATATAATAAATAGTTTACTAGAGATAGAGATAGAAATACGAATAAAATGTTTTTAAAATTTACCAAAAATTTAAGTTAATTTAAGGGAGTTAGAGAATAACTTCTTTCTTCGCTTTAATTATTCCCGCGGTGCGGGGTCGGCGGAGAGTAAGAGAAGAACGTGAATGGAAACTGAAGATTGAAAAGATGATAGTCTTTTCAAAAGATTCTTTCATATTAAAAATTAAAAATTAGAAGTTTGTAGTTTCTAATTAATAATTAAAACAAATATCTCATCATAATAGTCATAATTATATTGAAAATATTAAAAATAAATAAATAAAATGGGCATTAGTCCTAAGTTCTTTTCTGTGCAAGGGGTAGAGAAAAAATTTTCAAGATGCTGGTAGGTACGCCAGCCGTACACCTAGGCATTCTGCTTTGAAAATTGCACAGAACGCCTTGTGACATAGGCAACCGACGTTACTGCTTTGCAGAGTTGTAAGCTAAGCTCCAGGCTTTATCCTCTTTCCTTATCCAATCCGTGCCTCTCTCTCTCTACTAATACTACATACAATATATTCATATTATTTATAGCCAGCTTTCTCAAATGGCGGCCCCCAGGGCGGATTATTTTCTAATATCTTAATTTCGCTTAATATAGCCTCTTTATATTTAAAAGTTTTAATCTAAATCCCTATTATGGATTATTTAATTTTATGTTAATTATCATAATAAAAGTTTGCTATTTATAAAATTTATTTAAAAAAAAAAAAACTTTATAAAAATGTTTTTAATTATAATAAATTCTCTTTTGTTTTATGTAATATGTTGTATAATTAATGCTCATTCATTTTATATAAAAGGAATAAACAACAGCAAAATGTATTGATTAATTACAATAAAACGAATTCGTAGTATTTTAATTGGAATATTTACTGGTTTTCAGATGCAACCCAATACGCGCATTATGTGTTCAACACGATCAAACATGGCCAGACGGGCAAAATCAGCTTCGAGGTGAGAGAGCTTCTGATTCTGTTTAATCACATTTACGAATTATTCTAGTTGAGAATTTGCATGTTTATATCCGTGTTTATTTTTAAATTTAAAACATGCTTAGAAATGATAGGAATTTTTTTTTTTTCAAAAAATTTACATACGGGTGTGTATATTAAATATTAAATTAATATTGGTAGAAATAAAAGAGAAGCCCAGCTAGGTCTTTTTCTTATTTATTAATCTCAGCCTCATGCTAACGTTTCGATCTCGACAGTAATCCTATATGCTCTTAAGAAGAACCCTACCGGGATCGAAACGTCAGCATGAGGCTGAGATTGATAAAAAATAAAACCCTGCGCTTTTTTCTTTCTACCGATATTATTAGAATTTTTGTTTAATTTAATTTAATTATTGTTAATTATATACCTACTATTTTTTACTTTCTCTTATTTATATACAGATATATATATAGAGAGAAAGAAAGAGAACGTATTGCGATCATGTCAAAAATTCGATGTCGAGATTTTGACGGGTATACACTTTTTGAAGTCCCCAGAGTTCAAAAAAGTGGGTCCCGCAAATTGGTCTGTCTGTCTATGTGTCTGTGAACAAAATATCTCAAGAACGAAAAGAGCTAGGAGGTTGAAATTTTATATTTAAGTTGCCTCCCTGAAACAGGATGAATATAGAAGACTTTTGGTGTACGAGGTTAGCACGCTAGCCCCTACACCAAGCCCCGAGGGCTGCTCTTTGAAACGTATATTCTCATTTTGGCATTGAAATCTTTTGAAGTACACTTTACTCTTGTACTTCATAGGAAAGATAGGAAAATTGGTTATCATGTTAATAAAATACAATATTTTCCCCAACATAATTTTTTTTCAATTTTAATATATAATACGTAAGCGGTAACTAAATATTTCTCGACACAAAAAATCTGGTGTGACAAGCACAGTACATAACTTTCAATTACAAAAGGTAAGAGAAAGTTGGGTGCTTCAAGCATTTGAATATAACATATCAAACGCAACCCGGGAATAATCAGGCGAGGACAGAAGAAGAAGAAGAAGAATGTAACATATCAAAAAGGTCATTCAAATTACCCAAGGACGAGCAAGAATTCAAATTCTTGCTTGGTCGTCCTTGGATTAGGGGTCTAAATAATATCCCGTGGGCTAATTATGATAGAATAAAAACATGCGCCTGGAATTCTGATTCTAAAGAGAGATAGATTAAATTGTATCAACTATCAAAGTTTCTCCGCATAAATCTTTTTATTTCATAATTATTTGTCAATCATTTTTCAGCTCGATTATGGGAACATGAGTTAAGAGCGTACCAGTTAGAAGCATATCTCTGTAGACTAGTTTCAAATTGTCAATTAAGTTAATTTTTACTTAGAAAATAATGTAATAATAATAATAATAATTACTAACAATTCCTATGTAATATTTTTTTTAAACTTTAGGCCCTGTGGGCGACATGTTTTTCACCGATTTCTTTTTCCATTTTGCAAGAATTATTTTTTATTTATATAAAGGAACAATTTCAGAGGTTCCTACAACGTAACTTGAAAAATAAAGACTACCCTAGTCTATAGTCCTTTTTCATTTGAAACTTGAAATCATTGAAAAAATTAATATAATAATGGAAGAGAATTGCTAGAGCACCAGCCAAAGGGAGAAAATAAAAAATAACTTTCTTTTAGAATCTCAATTTTGAGCCCAGATTATTATCAAAATCAGATTTTTAAAGTATTTAAGTATTTACCAAATAAAATTAATGGCAGTTACTTTTTTCTTTTGTAACAAAAGACTTTCTTTATTGAAATAAAAGAACGAAAGAGAAACGAAAATTTTTAATCCAATAAAACTATTCTCTGCCAAGAAAGTTAAAGAACTAAAATAAAATAAAAAATAAGCTTTGTTAGATCAAGTGAGAAAAACTCAGTTCACTTAATAATATTATTTATTTATTTACTTTGATCTATATAAAAACTATTCCTCTCAGCTATAGCCACAAGACAAATATATTTCATGGACGTGATTGTTTTGGCCAAGAGGTTTCAAATTTGATATCCGGGAGAAGGGTCCAAAGCTGTCTTCTCGGCTGCCCTCGAGTTCCCTATCGATTGGACCAAAGCAGCCAATGCGAGAAGGCTTGATATTAATAGACACATTTATACAGGACGAGGCCCGGACCTGTGAATCTCGTAAGCTCTTAATTTCAATCAAGTAAATGACATACATTCAGATTTAAGTAGGAAAAAAACAATCAGGAAATGGGATCCCCAAAGCTACACTTTGAAGGATAGAAACCTATTCTCTATCATTAGATAAAAACAAAGAAAACAAGTAATCAATTTACTGTTTATAAAATTTGTATATTCTCTTATGATTATTGTTACTTATTCAAGCCGTCAAAGAGAAAAAAATCTGGTGTGACTGGTGGACACAACTTTCTTCTTCGGTAATCGAAAGTTGTGTTCTGTCTTTGTCACACCAGATTTTTTTGTGTCGAGATATATTTATGCCTGGACCACAATATGTATATTAAATCAATAACGGATATCGTAAATGTCTTATATGGCCTGAGTTGCCGAAAAGACAGTGTTAATGTGAGTGTGAATGAGAAAAAAGTGTGAATAAAAAAAAAAAAAAAAAAAAAAAAGGAGAGTAAAGTGGTTTTCAGAAGATTTCAATGGCAAAATGAGAATATACATTTTAAAGAGTATCTTAAACATAATTGATTTTTGAATTTTAATCAAAATCGTTAGGCCAATTTTGAGAAAATCGAAAAAAAACTGAAAAGGTACATCAGTAAAGTACTAGTACTCTTTGGCTGATTTTGATTAAAAGCTTATTTTCACGCCCTAGGGAGGTGCCTAACTTAAATATAAAATTTCAACCTCATAACTCAATTCCTTCATGCTTTAAATTGAACCCAGACAGACAGACCATGTCTCGAAAACCACTTTTTTGGATTCAGAGGACCTCAAAACGTGTATATCTATCAAAATCTTGACATCGAATTTTTGACACGAAACCAATACTTTCTCTCTCTCCATATATGGAGATGTTTATTAACATATACATATAGGTAAGAGAAAGTAAAAATAATTTAAATTTTTTCTGTTTAAGATTTTTAAAAAAAATCTTAAAAAATAAAAATTTAAATAAAATACAAACCAGAACTATTATACTGTATTAGTCGTTAAGTGAATTACATTTTTTTACTTTCTCTTACCCTATATTTTTTATTTAGTTTTTTTTCGATACCCCGGACGTTTTTGATGTGCAAGCCACTAAGGGAAACTATACACTAACTAAGAACCTTATACAAATGGTTAAAATTCCTTTTTTACAACAAAAAAACAGTTTCCCACAGTTACGCGCTTGGCGCACTCAAGTTCTATTACTATAATAGAATTATACGTATTAGATTTTAATTCTACTAATTATCCATGTTAATGTTGAATAACACGCATCTTAATTATAAACTTAACTCATAAGAGTAATCTTTCAAGTGACTATAAACATCTAACATGATGTATTAATTTTCACAACCCAAAAACAAAAGATTTATGTATGGATTTTCATTTAATAAATGGATAGAGAGAAGAAATTAATAATAACTCGCTAATGTAAAATGAATTCATTCTTCTTTATTATTTATGTTGTAAAAGAGAAATTTCTATACCCCCATTGTCCGGATCCATTAAATCAGAGGTTTATTTAATAACAAGAAGTAGCGAACAAAAACAGCTTACAGCCAACATTCATAATAAGTATTATACAAATAATCAAATATGATGTATGCTTAATAGAGTGGTATGCTTAGTTTAAACGGGCTATTACAATTGTGAAATATTACCTATTACATACCTAGACCTACATTTACATTCATTTATTTATTTAATATCAATAGGGAAAATTTTACTAACGTAAGTGACAAAAGAGTATAGGGAGTAATGGGGGTAATTGGTCCCCCCCCCGAGATTATTTTTTTTTTTCGAAAAAAAATTTATTTTTAATGTAAAACTTTAAAAATTAATGCTAAAAAATTTGATTTGTATTTATATTCTGGCAAACAAGTACAGAATGCGCCTTTAAATTTACCGAAATTAAGGAAAAATAGTGTGCTGTGCGTCGAGTCACATCAGATTACCCCCCCCCCCCCGAGAAACACCTCTGTATCCGCCCTTGGTTTCATGTCAAAAATTCGATGTCGAGATTTTGAGGTCCGCTGCATCCAAAAAAGTGGTTTTCGCAACATGGTCTGTCTGTCTGTATGTCTGTCCGAGTGTGTGTGTCTGTGTTCAATTTAAAGCATGAAGGAATTGAGCTAAAATGTTGAACTTTTATGTTTAAATTATATTTAAAATCGGCCAAAAAGTTCTAGTACTTTACTGATGTGTATTTTCAGTTTTTTGCGATTTATTCAAAATTCGCACAAACGATTTTGATTAAAATTCAAAAATCAATTATTTTTTAGATGCTCTTTATAATGTATATTCTCATTTTGCCCTTGAAATCGGAAAGATATGAGAAATGGTTGCCATGGTAAAAGAATATATTTCCATGTTTGTAAATTTTACATCTTGAATTCATTGAACTGTACTGTCGGAAACTAAATATATGTCGACACAAAAAATCTGGTGTGACAAGCACAGAACACAACTTTTGATTACCGAAGGTAAGAGAAAGTTGTGAGAACTAATATTCAAGCTAATTAAAAATAGAATTTGTTCATT
This sequence comes from Euborellia annulipes, assembly GCA_023213315.1. Classification (NCBI taxonomy): domain Eukaryota; kingdom Metazoa; phylum Arthropoda; class Insecta; order Dermaptera; family Anisolabididae; genus Euborellia; species Euborellia annulipes. The sequence goes on from JAKCPI010007922.1 coordinate 39,495, forward strand.
TGAATTGTGTAATAATTTACACTGTTCCTCTTCTTCATGGCATAGAGGGAAGTGTAAAAACATAGAATTGACGTCAGTAATTAATTTTCTTGAATTTACGAATAAAGATGATATTTATAAATTTTTAATTATTACTTTTGTGTTTCCAGAGAATTGCTCTTCAAAACAAACAGGTCAAGAATGCCTGGACCCCATATATGTATATTTATCAATAACGGATATCGTAAAAAGTCTTATATGGCCTGAGTTGCCGAAAAGACTGTGTGAATGTGTGTGTGAGTGTGAGTGTGAATGAGAAAAAAGTGTGAATGTTTTTATATAAAAAAAAAAAAAAACAAAAAAAAAAAACAAACAGGTCAGTTTTTGGCTTGTGACTATAATTGGAAAATCGCCAATGGCTAAAGTGTGTACTTGACCGTATTTAATTAATTATAATACCAATTGAGAGATTTATTATAAATTTTAATAAATCTCGTAAGAGAGTATTAAATATTAATATTCGTCATCAAGATGTTGCAAAACCTTCCCGCTTTTAATCGGGTAGATGTATAGTAGTGAGAAACTTCTATGCCTATTTTTTTGCTTTAATATTATACAGTATTTATATTGTTTTTTTTAATATTTATATTTATTAATTTGGAGAAGTCCACGGACTAAAGAGACAATAAATTTTTAAAAAATTAAGGAAGTAATTTACCCTAAAATGTTTTGCAATAAGTAGCCTACAAATTAACTTTTAGTAAGATCTTGGGCTGTAATTGATTGAAATAATTTTATATTTAAGGTGCGCGTCTCGAAAAGCCGTTAGAAGACGATTCAGTACCGAGTTACTCTAGGCGGCAAGAGATGGCGTTAGTTTTTCCCATAGGAATACAAGGGATTTATTCCATTCCATTTGAAAGATTCCAGCTAGTTAATTAAGGGTAAAAAATTAATTATTTTTTAACACAATGATTATTAATTTAATTATCTATAAGATATAGACCGAATTTTTTTAAAATATCTTTTCTTTAATGCGATTAATCTTAAAAAAAAATTTATTTTTTGGAAAATCAAAAAAAAGGGCTTCTATAAGTTGTAGATAATTTGAATAGCTTTAATTTAAAAGAAATTTGAGGTCGATAGCTTCAAAATTGTGGCAGCTGGAAACTCCCAAAATTAGCACCCCCGAGACGCGTACCTTAAGTTTCTGATGTAAATTTCTTAATGGAACATATCATTTTATCTTTTTTATGATGCTAGAAATTATTTGATATCAAATTATTATTATATTACTTTATTTTTTTCGGCATTTAAATCCCTCTCTATTCAATTCAATACAATTGAAATAAAATTTCGTTCCATGAGATGCGAAACCCTCACCTCTAGTTAAGAACTCTACCCCTATGCTACGGCCCAGAGGTAAAAAAAAATTTCAAATGGATATCAATGAAAAAAACATTTAATAAATGGTTTAAACTGATTTATCAACCCATATGTAAAAGTTTTTCAATCAGGTTGTCTATTTTTGATATTGCAGCATTTTCGAATCAAGCCTTTTTTAATTAATATAAATATCAAGTTAGATTATGTTATAAAAGTATTAATAATATTTTCGCGATATTTATTATGTAAATGAAAAGTTGATATAAAATTTATTGCTAGATAAAGTTTTAAAACTTTTATAAATATTTAAACATTTCAAAAGGAATCTCAGTTAGGGTTGAATTAATCTTTTTATACCACCCATTTTCTAAAGGTAAACTATAAAGTTTTATCGATATTTATTTTTAATTTGAAGCCCTTTGGGTTGAGCTCGTGGCTTGGCTATCAAATTAAGGACTCTCGAGCAAAATAGCGTAGTTATCAGGTCATTATCGACTCTAGGAAATCTTCCCCGTCAAATTTCTATCTCTTATTTTAATAGAGAATATAATAATAACAATATGTAGAAGTTATCACATTAACTTAATATATGTTAAAATGATAATGCATTTTAATTGAAATAAAGAGAAAATAAAATTTTACTATTACTAAGAGATTAATAATTTAAATAATTACAGTATAAGTAGGGGAACATGGGGCCAAGTCGGGGAAGCTTATTTTGTTTGGTTCATAGGCTTCATAATTACAGAGATTAAGTCGTAGAAAAAATATCATGTATTGTATTGTATTGAGCGTGAAAATAATTGAGAATATACATTTTAAAGAGAATCTAAATTTTATGAATTTTAATTAAAATAGTTAACAGCGAATTTTGAGAAAAAACCTGAAAAAGTACATCAGTAAAGTACTAGTACCTTTTCGTCGATTTAGTTCAAAAGCTTATTTTCACACCGCAGAGGGGGTGCCTAAACCTTAAATATAAAATCTCAACCTAGTAGCCATTTTACTTCATTTTTAAAATTGAACACTAACACAGACAGATACTCGCAGAAATCACTTTTTTGGACTCAAAACGTGTATTTCCATCAAATCCTCGACATCGAATTTTTGAACATGAAACCAATACTTTCTCTCTATAACCTATATATTAATAATCATCTATAGACAAGAGAAAATAAAAAAAGTTTTATTATAAAATGAAAAACTAGAAAGATTCGTCATTCCCTAAAATCCTACGATAGATTTTTACAAAAAAGAAGCAATTTACTTTTTATATAAATAAAATATCGTCAAGGTAAAATACAACAACCAAAACATTTAAAAACGTAAGTTGCATTCCACATAACAAATGTATATGCACCTTCGTTTCTATATATACAGTATAACAAATTTATATATATATAGTAAAACAGAGGCTGTCACATTTTCGTGTAAACAAAACACGATGACTCGTCTAAAGAGAGAGTTAGCCAGGAGCTGTCAAGTACACTTTGGGCTTTTTGGCTTATCCAGGCGAGAAGGAAACATTCAGGGGGACAGGGATGTCACCCCGCCCCCCTCTCAATGCAGCCTCTTCTACGACTTTGGCTTTATTAACTGAGAATCAAGCCTATAGACGAAACTCAAAATTGCACGTCTAAAGTTTGCCAAGAAATAAGCCCTTTTTAATTTCTGGATATATAGATATGCTTTTGAAAATGAACACAAAAGGTTTAATTAAATTTTAAATTGAATTGTTTATTTTTTTTCTCTAGAGCCGCCTATACAAATCAAAATATTAAACAATAAACGATTATAATCAAAA